>WNYA01002466.1:0-24829 GCA_019512145.1 Engystomops pustulosus | reverse complement strand
AGACTCACAGCCTTACCCTCACACAATCGGGTCACTTCTGGCCGGACTCACTTACAACCCGCACATTCAATGGACAGGAGACTCACAGCCTTACCCTCACACAATCGGGTCACTTCTGGCCAGACCCACTTTCAACCCGCACATTCAAAGGACAGGAGACTTCAATGGACAGGAGACTTGCAGCCTTACCCTCACACAATCAGGTCCCTTCTGGTCGGACCCACTTAAAACCTGCACATTCAAAGGATAAGAGACCCGCAGCCTTACCCTCACACAACTGGGTCACTTCTGGCCGGACCCACTTACAACCCGCACATTCAATGGACAGGAGACCCGCAGCCTTACCCTCACACAATCGGGTCATTTCTGGCCGGATCCCCTTACAACCTGCACATTCAAAGGACAAGAGACTCGCAGCCTTACCCTCACACAATTGGGTCACTTCTGTCCGGACTCACTTTCAACCCGCACATTCAAAGGACAGGAGACTTGCAGCCTTACCCTCACACAATCGGGTCACTTCTGGCCGGACCCACTTACAACCCGCACATTCAATGAACAGGAGACTCGCAGCCTTACCCTCAATCGGGTCACTTCTGTCCGGACCCACTTACAACCCGCACATTTAATGGACAGGAGACTCACATCCTTACCTCACACAATCGGGTCACTTCTGGCCAGACCCACTTTCAATCTGCACATTCAAAGTACAGGAGACTTGCAGACTTACCCTCACACAATCGGGTCACTTCTGGCCGGACCCACTTACAACCCGCACATTTAATGGACAGGAGACTCAGACTTACCCTCACACAATCGGGTTACTTCTGGCCGGACCCACTTTCAACCCGCACATTCAAAGGACAGGAGACTTGCAGCCTTACCCTCACACAATCGGGTCACTTCTGGCTGGACCCACTTTCAACCCGCACATTCAAAGGACAGGAGACTTGCAGCCTTACCCTCACACAATCGGGTCACTTCTGGCCGGACCCACTTACAACCTGCACATTTAAAGGACAGGAGATTCGCAGCCGGACCCTCACAAGACCGGGTCACTTCTGGCCGGATCCACTTACAACCTGCACATTCAAATGACAGGAGACTCGCAGCCTTACCCTCACACAATCGGGTCACTTCTGGCCGGACCCACTTACAACCCGCACATTCAATGGACAGGAGACTCGCAGCCTTACCCTCACACAATCGGGTCACTTCTGGCCGGACCCACTTACAACCCGCACATTCAATGGACAGGAGACTCGCAGCCTTACCCTCACACAATCGGGTCACTTCTGGCCGGACCCACTTTCAACCCGCACATGCAAATGACAGGAGACTCGCAGCCTTACCCTAACACAATCGGGTCACTTCTGGCCGGACCCACATACAACCTGCACATTCAAAGGACAGGAGACTCGCAGCCTTATCCTCAAACAATCGGGTCACTTCTGGCCGGACCCACTTACAACCTGCACATTCAAAGTACAAGAGACTCGCAGCCTTATCCTCAAACAATCGGGTCACTTCTGGCCGGACCCACTTACAACCCCATCACCTGCACATTCAAATGCAACGGAGACTTGCGCCTTACCTCACACAATCGGGGCCACCGGGGTCACTTCTGGTGGACCCACTTTCAACCCCCACATTCAAAGGTTACAAGACTTGCCCTTCACCCTCACCCAACGGTGTCACTTCCTTCTGCCGACCCAACTTTACACCTGCACATATTAAGGACAGGAGACTCGCAAGCCGGCTACCCTCACACACCGGGTCACTCGGCCGTTCCACTTCAACAACCTGCAACATTCAAATGACATGAGCCTCGCAGGCCTTACCCTCACAACAATCGGGTCACTTGCGGACGGACCCCTTACAACCGTCACATTCAATGGACAGGAGACCTCGCAGCCTTCCCGCACAAAACATCATTCCGGGTCATTTGGCCGGACCCACTGTACAACCCAGCACAGTTCAATGGACAGGCGACTCGCAGCCTTACCTCACACAATCGGGTCAATTCGGCCCGACCCACTTCAACCCGCACATGCAAATGACAGAGATACGCAGACTTACCCTAAACACATCGTCACTATTGCTGGCCGGACCCACATACAACCTGCACATTCAAAGACAGGAGACTCGCAGCCTTATCCTCAAAACATCGGTCACTTTCTGGCCGGACCCCCACTTACAACCTGCACATTCAAAGTACAAGAGACTCGCAGCCTTATCCTCAAACAATCGGGTCACTTCTGGCCGGACCCACTTACAACCCACACATTCAATGGACAGGAGACTTGCAGCCTTACCCCCACACAATTGGGTCACTTCTGGCTGGACCCACTTACAACCTGCACATTCAAAGGACAGCAGACTTGCAGCCTTACCCTCACACAATTGGGTCACTTCTGGCCGGACCCTCTTTCAATCCATACATTTGTTTTAAATGTGGAGAGCTTGGAGCTGACTTCATTCATGTAATATGGTCATGTCAGGTAATTCAAGAGTTTTGGAGCGAAGTATTTCAGCGGGTGAATATCACCCTAGAACTATCCCTAATTCCCTCCATCTGGATAGCTATCATTGGGAAATGCAGCCCCGAGGACAGTAGACCAACCCTTAAAGCAACAATTCTCAAATTAATGATGTTGGCGAGAGTGCTGATTGTAAGGGAATGGGGTAGTAACTGTGGTAAGAAAATAACAATCAGTAGGTGGACAAACCTATCATTGAAGGTAAAAGAATACGAAAGAATACAGGCTGAGAAGAGGGGTACGATGAGGAAATGGGCTAGAACTTGGGATAAATGGAATTAGACAAACCAGCATATAGGAATACGGGAAGGTTAATAGTCTTTTTTTTTTTTTTTTCCGCCGGCGGGGGGGGGGGGAAGGGAGGGAGAGGGGATGTGGAGAAAATGGAAACCGATCAGTATGTATCTAGAGAATTCACTCCTCAGGTTAATGTTGGTATATAGATGGCACACCTTAATATCTGGGTCTATTTGAACTTTGTATAGATTATAAGGTATTGCTAAGAACGGAATGTAAACCAGGACGCATATAAGTGCCATTTTATTTATGGAATTTATTATAGGTGAGAAATGCAGGAAATATTGGTGTATACAAGCGGTGTATATATGTACTGTGTGTATAATTTATGCAAAAAAAAAAAAATTAATAAAGTTTTTTTTCAAAAAAGAATCCATACATTTAATGGACAGGAGACCCGCAGCCTTACCCTCACACNNNCTCACACCAATCGATCACCTCTGGCTGTACCCATTAACAACCGCACATTTAACATGCAGGAGACTCATATCCTCCCTCCCACAATCGGGTCACTTTGGTCGGACCCCTTACAAACCCGCACATTCAATGGACAGTATAACTTGCAGCTACACCTACCCTCACAAAATCGGGTCACTTCTGGCCGGACCACCTTACAACCCGACAACATTACAATGGACAGGAACTGCAGCCTTACCCTCACACTTCGGATCACTTCTGTGTCCGGACCTACTTACAACCCGCACACTCAATGACAGGAGACTTGCAGCCTTACCCTCACACAATCGGTCACTTCTGGCCGGACCCACTTACAACCGCACATCCTACATGGACAGGAGACTCGCGCCTTACCCTCACACAATCGGGTCACTTCTGGCCGGACCCACTTACAACCTGCACATTCAAAGTAACAAGAGACTCGCAGCCTTATCCTCAAACCTCGGTCACTTCTGGCTGGACCCACTTTCAACCCGCACATTCAATGGACAGGAGACTCTGCAGCCTTACCCATCCACAATTGGGTCACTTCTGGCGGACCCACTTACAACCTGCACTTCAAAGGACAGCAGACTTGCAGCCTTACCCTCACACAATCGGGTCACTTTCTGGCCGACCCTCTTTCAATCCGTACATTTATGGACAGAGACCCCTCAGCTTACCCTCACCCACAACTTGGATCACTCTGGCCGACCCACCTTCAACCTGCACATTCATGACAGGAGACTTGCACCTTACCCTCACACAATCGTCACTTCTGGCCGACCCACTTACACCCTGCACATTCAAGACAGGAGACCCTCAGCCTTACCCTCACCCCACACAATCGGATCACTTCTGGCCGGACCCACTTTCAACCCGCACATTCAAAGACATAGACTTGCAGCCTTACCATCACAACATCGGTCACTTCTGGCCGGACCCACTTAGAACTTGCTCATTGAAAGGACAGAGACTCTAGCCTACCCTTATAAACGGGTCACTTCTGGCCGGACCGACTTTCCTTTCAACCCGCACATTTGAGGCCAGGGGAACTCGCAGCCTTACCCTCATATAAATCGGGTTCACTTCTGGCCAGAAGCCACTTTTAACCCCCCATTCAAAGGAAGGAGAACTCACGCCTTTCCCTCATATATCGGGTCACTTCTGGCTGGATCCACTGCCACCTGCACATTCAAGGTACAAGAGACTCCGAGCCCACGCTCACACAATCAGGTCACTCTACTTCTGGCTCGGATCCACTTAGACCTGTTACATACAGGACAAGACTTCGCAACCTTACCCTCACACAACTGGTCACTTCTGGCCGGACCCACTTACAACGTGCACATTCAAAGGACAGGAGACCCGCAGCCTGACCCCCCGCACAAAACGGATCAGTTATTGCCAACCTACTTACACCTCCCTGACATTCAAAGGACAGGGGGCTTGCAACTGACCCCACACATCTGGGTCCCTTCTGGCTGGACCACTTACAAATCCCAGATTCAAAGGACAGGAGATTCGCAGCCAGACCCAAACACCACCAGGTAACTTCTGGCCAGACCCACTTACAACTGTCAACCTATCAAGAGACTCTCAGTCGACCATCACACAACCACGTCACATCTGTCCGGACCCAGATGTCCACATGACCATTTGATGCGGTTGCTGATGTGGTGGATGATTCGGGGAAGATGGTGAGACGGATTGAAAAAGCAGTATCTGGTCTAAATAACTTTATCAGAGCCGGAGGTGCTCCCCTAACAAAACCCGCTTCCCCCCCAAATATAGTTACCGTCACTTGACCGGTGTTCACATCGTTTGATCGGTGTCAGCATTCCTTTGGCTCCACACACACAGGCTCCTGGAATATTCTGTGCAATTAGATCACAGGCACTATATCGCTGCCATACCCCGAGCTTTACATGTACCCTATGAAAGCTCTTCCTATTTCTATCCCTCTCCTGTAGTCGCATGAATTATCAGACTTGGGACAGTTTACAATTTACTCTTGTAAGTATTAGAGAAATTTTTACACAATGTAGAAATGACCTCGTGCCCAGACAGGAAAATAATAGGGAAAATGGCTGCAAGCATGAGGCATCATGGGATGTAATGGTGGATATAAGACATGTGGGCGGTGGGCTTGATGGGTTATTATTCATGGTTGTTCTGGCTCGACGAAGGCCCTTATAGATACATACAACACCAACGGGGGGCTATTATGTTACCATCTCGAAAATCCTTTGTGATAGTACACAAGACTTACTTCGTTTTCTCCATTTTATTGGGGATTGAGCTCTAATAAGTTAAGGGAACCTGTATCATGTTTATCCCAATAGAATCACAAGTCTCCTCAGGTAGGGGATGATGTCCCTTTCCTAGAATCCCTCTTTTGTATAAAATCTCAACTGTTTACCTATAAAAAAATCTCTCCAACAGACCTATGACTCCTCTCATACCCATTTTCACATGAGATGAGTCAGTTTCATGGTTGTTGATGCCCTATCTTCTGTTCTATAGCACCTGAAACTACGTTGTTATATTTAAAGATAAAGATCTCATCTTTCAGATCCCGTCTGGGCTTGTGAACACCTACAGGACCAATGTACAGGCAACTAAATACATAGTTTTGGTATTTATCTGCAGATAAAGATAACGTTTATTCATGCTCTATTTTCTACTGCCTAAATCTGTCCAGTTCTGTTGTGACAGAAGTTTAGATTGGATTCTATCTTTAATAGGACACCACACAGCATGATTCTAGGGGCTATAAGATAGGGGCTTCTGAAGTGACGGTCCACCTACATCCAGCTCAAAACTTGACTCAGATTGAAAAAGGATGAGACAGAGTATTATTGGTGGGAGACTTTTTTTATCCATAAATACGTGAATGTTGAGCATAAAAGAGGCATCCCCAGAAAGAAATCCACGATCCTAGCTGGGTCTAAGTAGTTTGAGTTCCCTTACTTTAGTAGAACCGTACAACACTGCAATACTTATCTCCATACACAAACTATCGCTATGAGGGTACTATTAACAAGCCGAATACAAGCATGACTCTATCTTTTCCCCGTGTACGGCGCGGAAAACCGTCACCCATGTTTGCGGCTGCATATCATCCCCTTGTTGAATGTACCTAAGGTGAACCCGTTTTGGTCGTTTTAAGCTAGCCGTTAATGCGTTTTGAAAACACAACCGTTTTAGACCAGTTTTAAGTAGGATAATTGGTAAAACCGTCCAAAACGGATGTGTTTTCAAAAAACGCATGCACTTTTTAACTTTAACAAGGACCTAACACGGGTTCAAACGCCATGTGGGCTTCACCCGTAGCCTTGTCTGCTGTTGAAAAACGCAATGCTGACAAAGTCGCACACACCGGGGCCGGGACCCGTGTCCCGATCAATTGGCGTTTCTATGGAATCTCCGCGATCGGGAGGAAGCCGCCGGTGTTGATATAATGTACAAACCCGGTGGCTCGTTTCCGAGCTGACGTCTTTGTCGCGTTTTCAACGGCAGTCAAGCGCTAGGGTGCATCAACCCTTAGTCCGGCGCCACACGTAGCGACTTGTCTGCCTTGCCAAACGCAACAACAGACAAGTCGCGCCCAACCGAGGTGGGGCCTCGCCCAATTGCCATCGGCGTTCTATGGAACCTGCGATTCGGAGATGAGCCCGCTCGGTGGTGCGGTTAAATTAAAGCAACAACACCGGTGGCTACGTTCCCAGATCACAGGCTTTTCGTGAGGAACCCGATGCTATTAAGCGGAGGCCCCGCCCCGGTGGGCGCGACTTGTCTGGTTTCGTCTTGCAGCGACAGCAAAGCGCTACGTTGGAGGCGCCTTCAGGCGTGTGCTCACATTGAGGTTTTTCTGCCAGTTTGTAGCAGGTGTGTCTCCCTTATGCATGAAACATATCATAGAGTGCGTTCCTCTCCCTCCCTATGTTACTCCAACTTCAGGGATTGGAATAAAAAACTGCGTTCCTACAACCTGGAAGTGTGCAAAGAGCATCATTCCCTACTCTGGTCAACATCACGTACATGTAATTCGTCACATTTCTTCAATTAATTGCTTATTATAACAACAACACGACCCAGACTGTGTTCAAAAAGTTGCATATGTAACACAAGAACGCACATCCTGTAATAGTTTTTATTCCTTATTATAACCATTTGCCGTCCTACTGCTAATACAATGGCGCACATATTACACCCATCAAAGGCACTTTTGTTTTTGTTTGTTTTTGGAGTGTTGATTCCACTTGTATAAGGAATGTGCAGTTAGTTATATATGTCTGTCGTTGATGTAATACAGATTGGGATGACAGATATGGAGCCTTAAGCGGCTCCCACTCGTCATGGCACCGATCGGTGGCCTCCCACGGCGGTGCCCTCCGACGGGCAACCAAAATGATGGCACCCATTTCAAGCACTGTTAGGCTGGTGCGTTTGGAAACCGCAGACAAAGCCCGCCTACACAAAACACGGCGGTTGTTTTCCCAATCGCAGGGTTTCATAGAAACGCTGATGAGCGATCGGGCCGCGGCCCGCCCAGTAGCGAGGCTTTGTCTGCATTTGCGATTTAAAACGCGACAAAGCGGTTTTGCTGTGGCACCCCACCTTCGAGCTGTGACAGACCACGGGGTTTTTTGGGCTGTTTTTCGTAAGGTGTTTCAGCACGTTCAAAACGCACTGCGTTTTTGTCCGTTTTTCAATTTTCACAATTAAAACAGCGACAAACCAATGCATGCGTTTTTCAAAGACGCAGCGTTTTTTAAAAAAAACTGGATGCGTTTTTTAAACGCAAGGTTTAACTATCTAAAAGCGGCCTTAAAACCCACGTATGTTCTTCAATAGGAGGTGACGGTCGGTTCAACCGAGGCTATGAGATGCTCACAGTAATAAGACTGGTGATACCAACACGCTGTGAATTTATTGCCGATCAATTGTCTTAATAAACATGACATCAACTGTTTACGAAACAACGGTTGTATTATAACATGATATAATTTTATGTAACCTTTATCTTATCCGGTGAATTTAACCACTGGATAGAGTTTGCCCACCAGGTATCAAATGTGTCGGGCTAGTACTATAGCCACGTTAGAGGGGAGATTCTGGCCTGGAGGGGTAAGTTGTGCGTAGGATAATTGCTATACCCCGGAGTAACTCGGGATAAATTGGGTTATGTGTCCTGCTGACCACGCGGTTTGGATAGTCCCAAGGTCGGCACTGGCATACAGGGACGGGACTGGCCATTGTACCCACGCTGACATTTTTCCCGTTGGGTCCGGTCGCCTCCTTGGCGGTTCCGGAGCTGGTGCGGGCGCGCGTCGCACTCCCGCCTTACACACTTTTAACATAACTATAGTACCGGAATCGTACGATTATGCCGGTACTATGAGTCGTATGCAACAGACCGAGTGCAGGACAACTGCTCTTGGTCTGTGTACACCCTGCAGCTACACAGAGTCGCCGCAAGTGAAGCAGTTACGGCGACCTAGAGTGTGGAGGAGGACTGAACTCACCTGTCAGCTGTCCTGCCCTCCCCTCAGTCGGGCTTGGTATGGATAAAACGCGGCAGCAGGACGTCCGATCCCGCGCCTATCACACCAAGCCCCCGAAGAGACGGGCAAGGAAGAAACCTGCTCCAAAGATGTTGCGTTATGTATGTTTTTTTTTTTGTTTAATGATAGAATCGGGGAATAATCAGGGCGGGCGGAGCGGCCATGGTTACCCACCCGGGATTTCCGCGTGGGGCCGCGGTCGGGCCGGTCCGGAGTCGGTGAGGTGGCCGGTCGCACTCCCTCCTTACAACTTTTCAACCATACATAAGTACCGGATCGTACCATTCCGGGTACTATTGATGTATACACACGACGTCAGTGCAGCACCACTGCCTTGCGTCTGTTGTAACCCGCACGTACACAGGTTCGCGCAATTGACGTCATTGCGACGACCTGTGTACGTGGAGGAGTGCGAACATCTACCTTGTCAGCTGTCCGGTCCTCCAGCAGCTCGCGGCTTGTATGAGGCGCGAGCATTTACGTCCTCTCCGCGCTCCTCACAACCAAGCCACCAGAGAGAAGCGCTGCCCAGGTATAGATGTTTTTTTTGTTTTAAGATAGAGCGACAATGTCTGGGGCGTGCTGAGGGCTGCGACATAAAATCTGGGGGGCGGCATAGGTGGCAGCCAATAGTCGGAGGGCTGAGATGATTATTTCTGGTGCTTTAATGAGATGGGGGCATTTACTTATGGCTGACGTGGGGACATTGGGCGCAGGGCATACGATTGGGGGTGGGAATTATGGGCTGGCAGGGGACATAAATTATATGTCTGGGGTGGTGGTGCACATCTTATCGGGGCTTGAGGGGGGTCTTAGTAGTCTGGCAAGGGGGCATAAATATATAGTCTGGGGGGGGGTCATTAGGTGGGGGGCATTAATTATATGTCTGGGTCGGGGGTCATTAGGAGCGGGGGGACTAGAGTGCTGGGCAGGGGGGCCTAGTAGGAATCTTATATGTCTGGGCGGGGGGGTGGGCGCATTAGGTGCTGGGCAGGGGCAGATAATTATATGTCTGTGGGTCGGGAGGTTGGCATTAGGTGTGGCAGGGGGCATATAACTCTATATGTCTGGGGCAGGGGGGGTTCACAAATTATATGTTGGGGGCAGGGGGGATAAATTATATGTCTGGGGCGGGAGGGAGGCATTAGCTGCAGGGCTAAATTATATGTCTGGGCGGGGGAGGGGCATTATTCATTATTCTGGGGCTGGCAGGGGTGCATTATCTATTTGGGGTAGGTGGGAATATAACTCTATGTTTGGGGTAGCATTGGGGGGTACAATCTATGTCTGGGTAGGTTGGGGTCCTAATTCTATGTCTGGCAGCTGGACCATTAATCTTTTTTCTGGGTGGGATGGGGCATTAATTCTATGTCTGGGGCAGGTTGGGGCAGGCTTAATGTATGACTAGGTATGCTGGGCCCTTATTTACACCATGGGTATAGTCGGTAGCTCCTATCATACTGGGGGGGGGGGGGGGGGGGGGGGTTAAGGAAGTTTCAGGAGAGAGAAAGCAATATAATTATCCTTACCATTAGCAGTTACCATTATGGGGCACTATTCGTGTGTGGTACTAATATTCTTGGGCACGTTATTGGTGCGGTAGCCGAAGAAGGGACAATTGGGAAAGTTGCAAGAACATAAGACGTCTGTTGTGTAAACCTCAGGAAGCTGTACCTGTGAGGAAGAGACAAGGATAGATGGGGGAACTAAATGGAAAGATGAGGAAACGAGTACAATCCGAGGAGACGTCACCTGATGTCACGGATGCAAAACGGTTGGAGCGTATTTTTATCTTTTTATACGTCCTATCGTTCCCTCTAGTTTTCTGTAGAGCTGCATATGATCCATCTTTTTTTGTTGCATGTCATTCGTTTTGTGATATATGAGTATTTAGTGTTATATCCCGTACATAGGGGGCAGTATTTATATACGGTATTATTACCTGTGTACATAGGGGCAGTATTCATACGTAGTTATATTCTTGTACATAGCGGCAGTATATTATGCTAGTTATTCTTGTACATTAGGGGCGATTTATTAGTGTTATATTCCTGTACATAGGGGTAGTATTATATAGTTTTATATCTTGTACATAGGGGCAGTTATTAGTAGTTATATTCCTTGTACATAGGGGGTCAGTATTAATAGTTTATCTTGATAGGGGATATAGCCTGTAGTATATGTCTTTAAGTAATAGTGTAAGATTACTAGTACATGGCATATTTTTCTTATTCTACATTAGGGGCAGTTTCAGTTTTTTTATATCTCCGGTACAAAGGGGGCAATTATAGTAGTTTATGATTCCTGTACATAGGGGCTAGTATTATGTAGGTATATATCATCCTGTACAGGGCGTATTATATGTAGTTATATTCTTTGACATAGGGGGCAGTATATATAGCAGTTATTCTTGATACATAGGGGGCAGTCATTATAGTAGTTATATCTTGTCCAGGGGCAGTATTTTTTTAATGTATAGATTTATATTCCTGTAATAGGGGTAGTATTACCAGTAGTTATATTACCTGTCATCGGGGGTAGGTCTATATAGTAGTCTATTCTTGTACTAGGGGCGATGTATAGCGTAGTTATATCTTGAACCTGGGGGCAATATGCTATAGTAGTTATATTCTTGAATAGGGGCAGTATTATAGTAGTTATATTCTGTACATCGGGGCAGTATCTAATTAGTTATATTCCTTGTGAATAGGGGGTCGTATTATCAGTAGAGTTATATCTTGGACATAGGGGCGTATTTATAGTCAGTTATATCCGTGTCCATAGGGGGCAGTATAAAGTCTGGCTGTATATGGGAGACGGTATGTAGTAGTTTTATTGTTGTTATAATCAGGCGAGATTGACAGGGTTTTCTAAAATGTGTTATTGCAGCATTTCTTGATAATAGGAGCGCAGTAACAATATATTATTCTTGAAAATGTACATTAGGGCACAGGGAGAAGGGTATATAAGGCTTATTACGGGTCGTTTGGGTTTGTGTGTGATCCATTACTGGACTCGACAGGTCACTTCTTTGCACTTAGATTCACAAAGCAAACATGTTCTGTTGGTTCCATCTACAACAATTGTCGTGTGATACCCCACCCACATTAGTATCCACACCAACTTGTGTTTGACTCCGCCCATAAAAATGGGCCGACTTTATAGTTTTCGGGTTTCATTTTTTTAAATTCCCAGTCCCGCCCTGGTAGAGGGTAGGGGCTACGGGCACTAGATCCCAATTCCTCCCCCCCGCGGGGATGGGCAGAAGGAGGGATTCAACACCCTTTGTTGAACCACTACACCATGTTGTCTGCCCTCCTCCCCTATTATAATTCCATATCTCTCTCTACGATCCGCCCGCTTCGCCCATTGCTATTAGCACTCCCCTGCTAGCTCTTTCATGCTGAATGAACCATTCAAAACCCCAATCGACCTTAGATTGGGAGTTTTTCGGCCATATTGGGGGTCCAGGCAGGAGTCTCCTCATGTGGCGGCCGACTGAGGCTCGTTCAGTCCTCCTCTCCTCCAGGAGACAGTTGATGAACAGGCCGTTGGAAATGGAATGTAGAATGGTCTAGACGACATAGTCAACAATTACATGCCCTGCTTTGCAATTTAGCTAAGCAGGGATGGAAATGACAGCTTGCACTAGATGTGTCTATAATAAAAGAGGGGGCATGTGAGGACAGTGGTGGATAAGTGGTTACGTGAGGAGGTATAGGTAGTAGATGCAAGGGATAGAGGGTACACGTGAGAGGTATAGGGACTCGCAAGGGGAAACGGGAATGAGGGATGTGGAGGCCCGGCAGATTGATTACCGGGGTACAGTGAGGAGTATGGGGTACGCAATGGGAAAAAGAGGAAGTGAGGCGGTATGAGTACAGCAGTTACCAAAATAAGTGTAGCGTGCAGAAGGTCTGAACACAGCAGTGTGTTCGGGGGGCGTTAGAGTTTGAGGCGCAGCAAGTGGATAAGGTCGAGTGGGTAGGTAAATGAGGCACAGCAGACGCTAGTTGATAAAGGGTCATGAGGAGTATGATGCAACAGCATGGGTGAGCGGTATACAGTGGGAGGTATGAGGTCACAGCCAGTGTAGAAGGGGTACACGTGGAAGGTATGAGCACAGCAGTGTGATAAAGGGTACAGTGAGGAGGTTATGAGGTCATACGCAGTGGGAAGTGTAGAGTGAAGGAGGTCATACACGGCACATGGTATACAGAAGTAGATTGATAGAAAGTATAGGCACATAGGTGGGAAAGATGGTATAATCGTAGGAGGTATGAAGGCCTTGCAGTGTGATAAAGTGTACATGGGAGCAAGGGTTCGCATTAACGTGAATTGTGGGCGGGTTGTAGTGGGTTGGGTCCGATCCGAGAGTGACCCCGATTTTGTGAGGGTGAGGTCTGCCTGCTAAAGTCTAATACTGTCCCCTGAATGTGCGGGTTGTAAGAAGTTTGACGTGGGGAAGTGAAGTTGGGTCCGACCTGCAAGAAGTGACCCGATGGTGGTTGAGGGTAAGGATATAGTCTCCTGTCCTTTAATGTGCAGGTTGTAAGTTTTGGGGAGTGGGTCCATTGTTAAGATGGGTTTGGGTCCAATCCACACAACAACAAAGCCAAGGGTGATCCCTATTGTGTGAGGGTAAGGTGGGGCGCTTGCGGGTTCTCCCTCCTGTCCATTAATGTATGGAATCTTTTTGAAAAAAACTTTAATTATTTTTTTTTTTTTTTGCAGAAATAATACCCACAAGTACATATATACAAACAGATAACCACAACCCAAAAACACCACAAAATAGTATACACCCGCTATGTATAAACACCACAACCATCAAACCAATATTTCCTATGCGATTTCTCTTTTTTTCTCATGTTCTCATTTCTCATTCTCACCATATATAATTCCCATAAAACAATGCAAACTTATATGCCGTCCTGTTTACATTCCTTTACTTAAGTCAATGACCATTATAATCTAATACAAAGTTCATAGACCCAGATATTAAGTGTGCCATCTATATACCCATATTACCAACATACAACCTGAGGAGTGAATTCTCTAGAACATTACTACTGATCGCACATTCAATGGACAGGAGACTCGCAGCCTTACCCTCACACAATCGGGTCACTTCTGGCCGGACCCACTTACAACCTGCACATTCAAAGTACAAGAGACTCGCAGCCTTATCCTCAAACAATCGGGTCACTTCTGGCCGGACCCACTTTCAACCCGCACATTCAATGGACAGGAGACTTGCAGCCTTACCCTCACAGGAGGTGAGGTGGAGTGGAGAAAATGGAACCGATCATATGTACTAGAGAATCACTCCTCGGTTAATGTTGGTATCTAAATTGCCCCTTAGATCTCTTGTGTCTATTTTTAACTTTGATAGATTAAGTATTGGCTACTAACAATTAAACCAGACTCCATATAATCCATTTTATTTATGAATTTATTATAGTTGGAATGCAGAGAATATGGGCATACAACGTTGTATATATGACGTTTGTATAATTATTCACAAAAAAGAAAATACATAAAGTTTTTTTTTTCAAACAGAATCCATACATTTAAAACCGCGGGTCAAGGACGTGAGGAGGGGAACTGACAGAACCCGCAGCCTTACCCCACACATCGATCACTCTGCGGAACCCACTTACAAGCCTGCACATTTAAATGACAGGAGACTCTATCCTTAACCCTCACACATCGGGTCATTCTGTGTCTGGACCCACTTACAACCCTGACATTCAAGGGACCATCGCAGAGAACAGCCTACCCTCACACAAATCGGGTTCAACTTCTGGCCGACCCCTTACAAGCCGCATAATGTGACAGAGACCTGCAGCATTACCTCCCCATGCGATCACTTCTGGCCGGACATCACTTACAACGACCATCAATGGACCGTAGACTTGCAAGCGTACCTACTCACACAATCGGTCACTTCTGGCCCCGGACCCACTTACAACCCAACCCGCACATTCAATGGACAGAGGAACTTCGCGCCGTACCCCCCCACACAATCGGGTCACTTTGCCGACCCACTTACAACCTGCACATTCAAAGTACAAGAGACTCGCAGCCTTATCCTCAAACAATCGGGTCACTTCTGGCCGGACCCACTTTCAACCCGCACATTCAATGGACAGGAGACTTGCAGCCTTACCCTCACACAATTGGGTCACTTCTGGCTGGACCCACTTACAACCTGCACATTCAAAGGACAGCAGACTTGCAGCCTTACCCTCACACAATCGGGTCACTTCTGGCCGGACCCTCTTTCAATCCGTACATTTAATGGACAGGAGACCCGCAGCCTTACCCTCACACACTTGGATCACTTCTGGCCGGACCCACCTTCAACCTGCACATTCAATGGACAGGAGACTTGCAGCCTTACCCTCACACAATCGGGTCACTTCTGGCCGGACCCACTTACAACCTGCACATTCAAAGGACAGGAGACCCTCAGCCTTACCCTCACACAATCGGATCACTTCTGGCCGGACCCACTTTCAACCCGCACATTCAAAGGACAGGAGACTTGCAGCCTTACCATCACACAATCGGGTCACTTCTGGCCGGACCCACTTAGAACTTGCTCATTGAAAGGACAGGAGACTCGCAGCCTTACCCTTATATAATCGGGTCACTTCTGGCCGGACCGACTTTCAACCCGCACATTTGAAGGACAGGGGACTCGCAGCCTTACCCTCATATAATCGGGTCACTTCTGGCCAGAGCCACTTTTAACCCGCCCATTCAAAGGACAGGAGACTCACAGCCTTTCCCTCATATAATCGGGTCACTTCTGGCTGGATCCACTTGCCACCTGCACATTCAAAGGACAAGAGACTCGCAGCCCGACGCTCACACAATCAGGTCACTTCTGGCCGGATCCACTTAGAACCTGCACATTCAAAGGACAGGAGACTCGCAACCTTACCCTCACACAACTGGGTCACTTCTGGCCGGACCCACTTACAACCTGCACATTCAAAGGACAGGAGACTCGCAGCCTGACCCCCGCACAAACGGATCAGTTATTGCCAGACCTACTTACAACCTGCACATTCAAAGGACAGGGGGCTTGCAGACTGACCCTCACACATCTGGGTCCCTTCTGGCTGGACCCACTTACAAATCCCAGATTCAAAGGACAGGAGATTCGCAGCCAGACCCAAACACCACTGGGTAACTTCTGGCCAGACCCACTTACAACCTGCACATTCAAGAGACTCTCAGCCGGACCCTCACACAACCACGTCACATCTGTCCGGACCCAGATGTCACATGACCATTTGATGCGTTGCTGATGGGGGAAGAGTCGGGGAAGATGGTGAGACGGATTGAAAAGCAGTATCTGGTCTAAATAACTTATCAAAGCCGGAGGTGCTCCCCTAACAAAACCCCTTCCCCCCCAGAATATAGTTACCGTCACTTGACCGGTGTTCACATTCGTTATCGGGTGCAGATTCTTTGCTCCATCACAGGCTCCAGGAATATTCTGTGAATTAGAGCACAGGCATATTACAGCTGCCATACACCGAGCTTTACGTGACCCTATGAAAGCTCTTCCTATTTCTATCCCTTCCTGTAGTCGCAGTGATTATCAGACTTGGGGACAGTTTTACATTTACTCTTGTAAAGTATTAGAGAAGTTTTACACAATGTAAGAAATGACCTCGGCCCAGACAGGAAATAATAGGGAGAAATGGCTGCAAGGACATGAGGCATCATGGGATGTAATGGTGGATATAAGACATGTGGGCGGGGCTTGATGGGTTATTATTCATGGTTGTTCTGGCTCGACGAAGGCCCTTATAGATACACTACACGGGGGGGCTATTATGTTACCATCTAGTAACTTTGTGATATACACAAGAATTACTTCGTTTTTCTCCATTTTATTGGGGATTGAGCTCTAATAAGTTAAAGGGAACCTGTTATCATGTTTTATCCCAATAGATCACAAGTCTCCCTCAGGTAGGGGATGAAGTGTCCTTTCTAGAATTCCCTCTTTTGTATAAAATCTCAACTGTTTACCTATAAAAAAAATCTCCTCCAAACAGAACTATGACTCCTCTCATCCCATTTTCACATGAGATGAGTCAAGTTTCATGGTTGTTGGATGCCCTATCTTCTGTTCTATAGCACCTTGAAACTACTGGTGTTATATTAAAGATAAAGATCTCATCTTTCAGATCCCGTCTGGCTTTGTGAACTACGGACCAAAGATACAGGCAACTAAATACATAGTTGGGTATGTAATCTGCAGATAAAGATAACGTTTTATGCCTATTTTCTAACTGCCTAAATGTCCAGTTGTTGGTGACAGAAGTTTTAGATGTTGATTCTTATCTTTAATATGACACCAACAGCATGATTCTAGGGGCTAGTAAGATGGGGCTTCTGAAGTGACGCTCCACCTGCATCCACTAAACTTGACTCATGTGAAAACAGGATGAGAAGAGTCATATATTGGGGGAGATTTTTTTTTATCAGTAAATGGTGGAGATTTGACATAAAAGAGGAATTCCAGAAAGAACATCCCATACCTACCTGAGGGGTCTAGTAGTTATTGAGTTCCCTTTACTTTAGAAACCGATACAACTGCAATCTTATATCCATACACAGAACCATCGCTATGAGGGTACATTAACACAGCCGAACAGCATGCTCTATCTTTTCCCCGTGTACGGCGCGGAACCGTGCCACCCATGTTTGCGGCTGCATATACATCCCCCTGTCTGAATGTACCCTTAAGGTGAACCCGTTTTTGGTCCGTTTTTAAGCAGTCCGTTAAATGCGTTTTGAAAACACAACCGTTTTAGACCAGTTTTAATTAGGATAATTGGTAAAACCTGTCAAAAACGGATGTGTTTTCAAAAAACGCATGCATTTTTTAACTTCTTAAAAACGGACCTAAAACGGGTTCAAAACGCCATGTGCGGCTTCACCCGTAGCGCTTTGTCTGCTGTTGAAAACGCAAATGCTGACAAAGTCGCACACACCGGGGCGGACCGTGTCCCGATCACATTGGCGTTTCTATGGAATCTCCTGCGATCGGGAATGAGCCGCCGGTGTTGAATTTAATGTACAACACCGGTGGCTCGTTTCCGATGCGTGCGTCTTTGTCTGCGTTTTCAAACGCAGTCAAAGCGCTATGTGTGTCATCACCCTTAGTCCGGCGCCACACGTAGCGCTTTGTCTGCGCTTGCAAACGCAAACACAGACAAAGTCGCGCCCACCGAGGGCTCGCCCCATCGCATCGGCGTTTCTATGGAAACGCCTGCGATCGGGAATGAGCACGCGTGTTGCGTTAAATTAAAGCAAAACACCGTGGCTCGTTCCCGATCACAGGCTTTTCGTAGAAAAGCCGATGCGATCAGCTGAGGCCCGCCCCGGTGGGCGCGACTTGCTCGTTTGCGTTGCAAGCGCAGACAGAGCGTACGTGGGCGCGGCCTTAGGCTGTGTTCTCACATTGAGGTTTTCTGATCCAGTTTTGTAAGCAGGTGTGCTCCCTTATGCATGAGAACATATAATAGAGATGCTGTTCCTCCCCTTATTTACTCCACTCCTGGATTGGACATCAAAAACTGCGTCTACAAACCTAACGTGTGAAAAGTGCTATCCTTCTGGTCACACACGTCATGTAATTCGTACATTTCTTCAATTAATGGTATTAAACAACACGACCCAGAACTTGTCCAAAAAGTTGCATGTAACACAAGAAACGCACATTCCTGAATATAGTTTTTATTCCATTATTTATACACATTATGCCGTCCTACTGCTAATACAATGGCGCACATATTACACCCATCTAAAAGTGAACTTTTGTTTGTTTGTTTTGTTATTTGGATTACCCTTGTATAAGGGAATGTGCAGTAGTATATATGTCTGTCTCTGACTGTAATACAGATTGGTGAATGACAGATATGGAAGCCTTAAGCAGGCTCCCAGCTGTCATGGCAACCGATCGGTGCCCTCCGACGGGCAACCAAAATGATGGCACCCATTTCAAGCACTGTTAGGGTGGTGCGTTTGAAAACGCAGACAAAGCCTCGCCTACCAAAAACACTGGCGGCTTGTTCCCAATCGCAGGGTTTCCATAGAAACGCTGATGCGATCGGGCCGCGGCCCGCCCCAGTAGGCGAGGCTTTGTCTGCATTTGCGTTTTCAAACGCAGACAAAGCGGTGCATGTGGCACCAGCCTTAGGGTGAAGACACACGTGGCGTTTTTGGGCTGTTTTTAGTAAGTGTGTTTTCAGATCGTTCAAAACGCATGCGTTTTTGTCCGGTTTTTCGAATTTGCACAATTAAAACCAGACAAAAATGCATGCGTTTTCAAAAGACGCATGCGTTTTTAAAAAATGGATGCGTTTTTTTAACGCATGCGTTTTTAACTATCTAAAAGCGGCCTAAAAACGCCACGTATGTCTTCACCCTTAGGAGGTGCTGTCGGCTTCAACCGCATGGCATATGGAGATGCTCAACAGTAAGGAACTGGTTAACCAAACGCTGTGTAATTATTGCGATCACATTGTCTATATATAAACATGACATTCAAACTTGTTACGTAAACACGGTTGATATCAACATGATATAAATTTTATGTAAACTTTATCTTATACAGGTGAATTTTACACCACCTGGCATAGAGTTTACCCACCAGGTATAATGTGTCCTGGGCTAGACTATAGCCACGTTAGAGGGGTAGATTCTGGCCTGGAGGGGGTATAGTTTGCGTAGGATATTTTATACCCCGGAGTATATATCTGGGTATATCTGGTTTGTGTCCTGACTACAACACGGGTTTGGTATCCACAAGGCTCGGCCATGGCATCGGGGCTGAATCGGCATTGTACCCACCGGGAATTTTCCGGTGGATGACCGGTCGGTTCTGGGCCGGTCCTTATCCTGGTGCGGGGCCGTCTCACTCCCTTCCTTACACTTTAACATAATCTAATAGTACGCGGCATCGTATCGATCCCGTACTATTGATTAGTCACAACGCAGGCAACACCACTGCTTCTGCTTCGTGTAACCCGCAGCTATACAGCAAAGTCGCGCAATTGACTTCGATCAACCGACCTGTGTCGCTTGTAAGGAGGGCTAATAAACCTACCTTGTCAGCTGTCCGGCCTCCCCTGCAGCTAGCTACCCGCGGCTTGGTATGGAACGCGAGCATTGACGTCACATCCCCCCTCTACACCAAGCCACCGAAGACCGATGGAAAGAAGAACCTGCTCCAGAAGAGGTGAGTATGATGTTTTTTTTTGTTTTTTTTTTATAATGATAGAATGGGCAATAATCAGGCGGACTGGCCATTGTCCCCACCTGGAATTTCCCGGTGGGCCGTCGTCCTGGGCCGGTCCGGAGCTGGTGCGGGGGCCGGTCCGCACTCCCTCCTTAACAACTTTTAACACCATAATCTATATACCGCAGCGGACGATGCCGGACGATTGATGTACACCAGACGCAGTGCAGCACACTGCTTCTGCGTCTGTGTACAGAGACACACACCCGCAGCACACAGGTCGCTCAATTAGAACGTCATTGCGCACTGTTACGTGGAGAGGCTGACCCCTACCTTGTCGCGTCCGTCCCTCCCTGCCGCTCCGCGCTTGGTATGGATGCGGCGGAGCAGTGACGTCCACTATCCCGCGCCTCTACACCAGCCCCCGAAGACCCGAGGAAAGAATAACCTGCTCCAAAGAGGTAGTATATGTTTTTTTTTGTTTTTTTTAATGATAGATGGGCAATAATTATGCTGGGGCGGGGGGTGCATAGGGCGGCAGGGGGACATAAATTATTTCTGGGTGGGGGGCATTAGTGCTGCAGGGGTCATAAATTATATGTCTGGGGCAGGGGGCATAATTATTATCTGGGGCAAGGGGGACTTACTTATATTCTGGTACGGGTTAGGTGGGACATTTAGGGCTGGCAAAGGGGGCATAAATTATATGTCCGGGGGTGGGGCATTAGGGCTGTGCAGTGGGCCATAAATTATTTTCTTGCAGGGGTGATAAAGACTTTATAGGTTCCAATCCCGATATGATCCACACTTGGGTTTGGCTAATAAGAAAATGCTTCAAAGTATATATATATACATGCGTTTGAGATGAATGGAGCCGATGGCCGCGTGTGCCCGCTCTGCTCCAGTCAACTCTATGGCGCTGGCAGAGATTGGCGAGCGCAGCGCTAGCCGTACGTGTGACCAGACCCTTAAACCTGACGTTTTATTTTAAATGTACCAGCTAAAGGCAAAATACAGGTGGCTCGTTCCCGATCGCAGGCGTTTCCATAGAAACGCCGATGCGATCAGGCCGATGCCCGCCCCGGTGGGCGCGACTTTGTCTGCGTTTGCGTTTGCAAGCGCAGACAAAACGCTACGTGTGTCATCACCCTTAGGGTGAAGACACACATGGCGTTTTTGGGCCGTTTTTGGGCCGTTTTTAGTTAGCCACATCACAGCTTACCGCATGTAGTAATACCGCCATATAGTGTCACCTGGGCCACACCGTGTCATGCAGGGTCGGCTCCAGGCATCAGTAGGCCCCTGGGCGGCAGACCCTCAGTGGGCCCCTTAGCAGTGAACTTACTTGGCAGCATTAAAAATTCAGAAACTAAAACAGTTGCCTGTTTCCTAAAATATTTCATAGTTTACCAAACAGCCCCCTCATGTAAGTCCCCCTCACACCCTAGGGACTCATAAGATACAGCCCCCCCTCACACCCTAGGGATTCATTAGATACAGCCCCCCGCCACACGTAGCGCTTTGTCTGCGCTTGCAAACGCGCAGACTATGGAAACGCCTGCGATCGGGAACGAGCCGCCGGTGTTTCACTCCCCGGTGGGCGCGACTTTGTCTGCGTTTGCGTTTGCAAGCGCAGACAAAGCGCTACGTGTGGCGCCGGCCTTATGTGGGCCCCACCAGCAGCTCTGGGCCCGACATTTGCTCGGGTATGCCCAGTCTTAGGGCCTGCCCTGGTGCCAGGGTCTCATGACTGGAATACAAGCCTAAAGGTGATGGCACACATGGAGTTTTGAACACGTTTTTGACCCGTTTTAAGCAGTCCGTTAAAAAACGCATCCTTTTTTGACAGGTTTGACCAATTATCTTAATTAAAACTGGTTAAAAACGCCACGGCTGCACTACTGTGATATCCAGAGGATTGGACTCCATCTTCCAACAGATGTTACGTATCTGCTTGTTATCCCTTAGGGTGAAGACACACGTGGCGTTTTTAGGCCGTTTTTAGTTCACATCGTAAAACGTGTGTTTTTGACCAGTTTGAATTAATTAATTGGTCAAACCTGTCAAAAACGCATGCGTTTTTCAAAAACGTATGCCTTTTTAACAATCTGAAAACGCACTAAAAACGGACCAAAAACGGCCTAAAAACGGCCTAAAAACGCCACGTGAGTCTCCACCCTTAGGGTGATGCCACACGTGGCGTTTTTGGTACGGTTTAAAACATCCGTTTTCAGTCCGTTTACCATGCGTTTGGCTGCTTACAACCTGTTTATCTATTAAGATAATTGGGAAAAATGGACTAAAAACTGACCAAAGACGGCATGTGTGGCATCACCCTTACAGATACAAATCCAACCAGGGTCTGCCTGACACCGGAGATAGATCAGGAGGGGATACCTTTCAGTGGTGCAGTCTGCCAATCAGTTTAATAGGCCGATAGTGCCACCATATAGTGCATACTAGAATGCCCAAAAACATCCGTTTTTTCGGATGCAGTTTTTGAAGCCAATTGCAGTTGCAGATCATAACGGGGGAGAACAGATCTTGAGAAAAGCAGCAACTCATCTGTTTTTACATCAAAAACTGCATCTGAAAAACTGAACGTGTGAACACAGCCCGAGTCTGCGCTACTGACAACATATCCCACTCTCCTTGTCACCAGGTAGTGGAGGTCTCAGCGACAACATCTGCGTGTAAATAACGCCATCACATGACACAAAACCCATACAGACCCACAGTGCAGTCAAATCATCCGTCACTTTCATCTGAATCTGCTAAATGCAGCCTCCTAGTTTAAAAAAATATATATATATACTTTGACATTAACAAGTGTCTCCAATTCTACTAAATGTACCGTAGTATTTACCAAGTTTCACGAAGTTTCGCCTCCTTACCGCTCTGCAGGGGTCGTTACCGCAGTGACAAGTTTTATAGAAACAAAAAATTCCCAAAAATTCTGCAGTAATAAAAAGAAAAGAAACCTGAGTAAGGAGCAGCAGGGGTTGGGGCTTGTGCTCCGCAGCCTGGGGCAGGAGATGTAGCAGAGCCGGTTGCTCCTCCGCTGCAGGACACTCACCAGGACGCTGCTCCGCAGACTATCTCCTCTCCAGGGCCAGGATTCCCTTCTGCTGGATCCAGGGCTTGGCCTCTGGGAGGGACAGGAAGAGCAGGAGGAGGGGGAGAGACTAACAGGCAATGTCACCATCCAGCCACATCCATGGAATAATACCGCCTGATACAGGGACACATCCAGGCCCAACAAAATCCCATCTGATAACCAGAGGGAGAAGACAAAGGTTTACAGCCAACTGAGAACTTATCATCTCATCTTCATATAGAAACTCTCCAAACACACCGACTGCAGGAGCAAACACTGCAATTATCCTGTGAATAGTCACCACCTGCTCTGTGTAGTGAGCACATAACTAATCCACTGCTGAGAACCAAACAACCTATAATACTGCCCCCTATGTACAGGAATATCACTACCATAATACTGCCCCCTATGTACAGGAATATAACTACTATAATACTGCCGCCGCCATGTGATTGGCTGATTAGAAATTAAGTGTTAACGAGCAGTTAGACAGGTGTACCTAATAAAGTGATCGGTGAGTGTATATTGCATATGTTATTAGTGCAGACTGTCTGTTTAAAACCATGAAAAAACCCTGTCTGCCAGTACACCAGGGAGGGAGAGTTATGTATGTCAGAGCTGCAGGGGCAGTCCTGGGCCAGTGTGGGGCCGGTCCGGAGCTGGTACGATGCCGGTACTATTGATTAGTACACAGACGCAGCGCTGCACCGCTGCTTCTGCATCTGTGTACACCCGCAGCTACACAGGTCGCGCAATTGACGCCATTGCGCGACCTGTGTAGCATGGAGGAGGCTGACACCTACCTTGTCAGCTGTCCGGCCCTCCCTGCAGCTCCGCGGCTTGGTGTGGAGGCGCGGAGCAGTGACGTCACTATCCCGCACTATCCTCTACACCAAGCCACCGAAGACCGAGGGAAAGGAAGAAACCTGCTCCAAAGAGGTGAGTATGATGTTTTTTTTTTTTTTTAAGTTATAGAATGGGGACATTAATTATATGTCTGGGGCAGGGGAGAGGGGACATTATTGTATATCAAGGGCTGGCAGGGGGGGACATTATTGTGAAGAGACAAGGAGATGGTGGAACTAATGGAGAAGATGAGGAACGAGTACAATCCGAGGAGACGTCACCTGATGTCACTGGATGCAAAAGGTGAGGATCTCATGTGTTTTCTGTAGCTGCATATGATACATACTGATTTTTTGCATGTTCGCTTCTGTGTATATATGTAGTATTATAGTAGTTATATCCCTGTACATAGGGGGCAGTATTATAGGGGGCAGTATTATAGTAGTTATATTCTTGTACATAGGGGGCAGTATTATAGTAGTTATATTCCTGTACATAGGGGGAAGTATTATAGTAGTTATATTCTTGTACATAGGGGGCAGTATTATAGCAGTTATATTCTTGTACATAGGGGGCAGTATTATAGCAGTTATATTCTTGTACATAGGGGTTTTCAAACGCAGTCAAAGCGCTATGTGTGTCATCACCCTTAGTCCGGCGCCACACGTAGCGCTTTGTCTGCGCTTGCAAACGCAAACACAGACAAAGTCGCGCCCACCGAGGTGGGCCTCGGCCCAATCGCATCGGCGTTTCTATGGAAACGCCTGCGATCGGG
>WNYA01002465.1:0-40868 GCA_019512145.1 Engystomops pustulosus | reverse complement strand
GGGCCTGGGCCCCCCGTTATCCCCCATTGTGTAGAGCGCTATACTTCTATCTGTAAATACTTGTGTATGTCACCACTGAAGCCGATGTCCTCTCCTTTTTGCGGACCTGGACTCATCAGCTATGGCACAAGCCGCCACGTGTTGGAATGTCTATGCGTATCACACCCGGATTTTCCGTACAGTAGAAGTGTGTAGGATTAATCCAAACCCCAAACACACCGTGCAGGGAAATACTTAATGACTCCTTTATCTTCTGTGTAACCTACAAGGTTGAGCTCCATCCCCTCCTGCAGTAACATATTAACGCATCAGAAACCGCGCAGTTTCGTCTGGGAAAATCCGGCAGCTGTTCCGCTCCATGTGCAGATATTTTTCCCTGATCCTTTCCCTAGAAATGTACGTCCGGAAGCTGGAATGGCGACAATTAGGCATCAGCTAATGAGAAGCTTTAGTAACAGGATCTGTTATCAGTCGTCTTCACGCGGAGTCCCCGGTGACAGTAACGACACTAAAGCGCCTGTGGTCCTTATGGACTGGTGGTGCGGTGTCCCAAATCACCCTCTATGGGGTTGGAATAGAAAGATACTTGCCCTTGTCCGGAGCTCCCTGTGCGTTGTGAACCCGGTGTAATACACACTACACTTTCAGCAAAGCGAGAGGAGACGCCAGCGCGGGACCTGCAGATGTGATCTCATTGCGCCTCATCGGATTCACACGGAAAGCTAATATACAGGTCAATTTGGGACCTTAAACCTCAGGTCCTTATGGACCTGTGGATGGTGTAGGGTCCCAATTCAGCAGCTGTTTTAGCCAGAAGTAGAGGGGAAAATGTAAGTTAATTACTGTGAGACAGTAAGATCTGACTACACAGAATTTGTAGTCTGTTACCATGGAGATGCATAGTTAAAGCAATTTTTTTTTTAACATTTGTAGCTTTTAAAAGGTTATTGCTTTGCCTTTAAACTCTATGCATGGGATATACCATAAGTGACTGATAATTGCAGGTCTTGGCACCAAAACCCTTAACTTAGATGTACAGGTCCTTTATCACTTCTATAGGGAGCCAAAAAAAGGTTGTTTGGATAAGCCATAAATGTCAGAGATGGAAATATCCCTTTAAAGGGGATGTACACCAGGGTAATGGCTGTCAATATCTGATGGGTGAGGGGCAGATGTCCTCACACTCGTCAGCTGTCCTCGCTCAACAAAACCTTTGCTGTCACACGGGAACAGCTGATTGTGCAGCCCCCACTGATCTACTATTGATGACCCCTTTAAGTCTCCTCTTGAAAAAATAATTGGTTTATCTATTTTTTTTTTCTCCCCGTATGAAAGTCAATAAGAAAATAAGCCTGGAAAACTGATTTTATAGAGAAATCTGCCCACATAGAGCATCACGTATGACCCGGCGCACGTCTGCAAGTATGTAAAGTGTCCAGCTGGCAAAAAATCCCTTGTCTGTATCTCCGGCTGCTGTGTGTGTTTTGTGCCCCTTTGTGTGCCGGATAATGGGGTTTAGTGCAGGGGGAATGTTCTGGTAGATATGGACACTGTGGTTTCTGCTATAGTTGTGGTAATGCAGGGGCGTCCACATTGTACCTAAACTTATAGCCAGAGAGGGTCAGACCACAAATATCCAATATATAAAGCAGCACGGAGCAAATGATCCAAGTCTTATCAACCTGCATGGATACATTTGGGCAATTCCCGAAATATTTCTGTTTAATTCTGGTGCAGCCCAGGAACCATCCAGAAGCAGGCTGGTAGTTAGTGTTGAGTACGGACCCCCTATTCATCCATCTGTGACCAGAAGCTGATCAGACTGATCCGGGCGTGTTCTCACATTGCGTTTTGGAATTGGGCTTGACCCAAACGCAAATGTGTGTCCACTAAAACCCATGCAACTCATGTTTTGTATTACTGACATCCACAACATATTGCTCATTCCAAAATGCATGCGTTTCAGTGGAAACACGTATGTGTTCGGGTCAAACCCCTCCCACTTGTGTTTCGGATGTGTTCAAAACTGCATCCAAAACGCAACGTGTGAACGTGCCTTGAAACTCTGCCATACTCGTGTGAAAGGGGCCTTACAAGTGCATATATTTCTACGGACTCCAACTCTAGGTCACCCCACTATTCAGTCTTTCATTAAATGTGGGTGCTAGCACCTCCCTTTCAAAAGGAGAGGACATAGGACCCCCTACTCTCTCCAAAGCTGCAGCAAGGCTTGATGTCAATGCTCAGACAAATCTGTAATTGTGGACCCCAAAAGTTGAAGTCCAGTGGAAGAGGGTCTTGGTCCACCTCACTATTCCACTAGCTAAGGGCCACTTTATGTAATTGTGGTCACTAGGGGGTGCAATGCTATTGTAGCAGCATGTGCTTGTTGCACGGCGATGAGATGGAGGATAGGATCTGGGGGAAGGGCAGGTTTCCTGTACACAAACAAAACCTGGACAGCCGCCCCCCCTCCCCCTCGCTATAACCACAGGACTTTAGGCAGGAGCTCTGTCATGGCTGAATGGCTGTAAATATCACATTGTGCCTGCATTAGAGGTCTAATTTTGTCAGTCTGTGTACCCCATGATTCTTAAAGCACCGTGTAACACGATACACAATATAGAGAGCAGTAAAATAGTAATTGGCCGTAACAATGAGGACCCTGTGTGCAAGAGCTTACAATCTGTAAAGGGGGGGAGGGGGAGGGGTGCTTGTAGGATGGTGCAGCCATTCTTTATTGGTATCAGGAATAAATACTGCGCGATCCATTACCCAGACAGTATCTAGATGTACAGATATTAAGTGCATGTGTGGTAACTTGTATGAGGACACAGGGTAAGCAGAGGCGTCAGTTTAAAGATTATATTTATATTTTATAATATGAACAGGTTAGGAAATATGACGGGCCTGCCTAAATAGATGTGTGCTTAAGTTACGTCTAACACTGAAATCTGATTGTCCTGGGTATTACATTCTAGAGAACTGGTGCAGTTTTGGGAGAAGTCTGGAGTGGGTGGTTATGGAAAACCATTGAGCGTTCCTCAGAGCAGCAGAGGTAAGGATGGTGAGTGCAGCTCTGCGGGGGATTTGTGGATGCGGTTGACTGGCACAGGCTCGAGGTATAAATGTAGCCTTTGGATCATGTGATCATAATTGCACGTTAGATTACAATGTAATTTATTTTTTCCTCACTGCCAGAAATAGCCGAGCACAACACTTATCCGTCTCTGCCGCTCTCCTTGAGAATGACTGGCAGAAGAGATGCGCGTCTGACCGATTAGGGGGAACCGGATCCCTGTTTCTGTGGTGGGCGGGGTACCATTGGTTGGACACCCCCCCTCCCCCATAGTTATTTCCTATTGGGTTGGGGGAGATGACCAAATTTTGACAATCTTTTTAATTTAATCCAGGCAGATGCAGCAGAGTTACTACGGTGGGTTGCTCTGTCCGATCTCATTCCGTCTCTTGGTTGGGTTGTGGCACCTTTTATAAAGCGACATCTTCTGCTCTAGACTCTTCAGAATTGTATCATCAGTTGTGAGGTTTGACCTAAATCCTTAATATCTCCTATAAGGAATGTAAACCAAAGTAATACAGTGAATTTTCCCCATTGTTATAAGTCCCCATGGACTGGCTCTGTAGTCCTGTACTGGACTAATAATCAGAACATTGATAACTTGTAACATTTTCAAGGGTTCTTTGATTACCGATTGTTTATATCGTGATGAGATCTATTGTCTGCACTGCCTGGTAGTGGCATAACCTGCTCAGTATTACTGGGCCAATATGTGGAGGGGACCACATTAAGAAATATGAAGTGGGAGAGGGGCCATGATGGGGTAATTTTGTTAAACGAAATCCTTCCTTATAAAATCAATTTTTAAAATTATGCTAATGCTGGGGGTGTTACCAGAGCCCATCCGTGCTGTAGCTTCACAGGCTGTTACACTTCTTCCTTCCCTCTGCATTATGTATTCCCACACAGTGGGAGGGGGAAGTGCTCCTGCAGAGTGTAACAGCTTGTGAATCTTCAGCTTGGAGGGCCTCTGGCAACGACCCTAGGGACCTTCTGTCTCGTTCTCATACTTGTAAAAGTTGATTTTAGAAGGAAGGAGGCCATGGATAATAAATATGACATGCTCACCACATTCATGGTGCCTGGATCTAGGAGTAAGGTCTGTTGGGCCGTTATATACTGCAGGGGCCGGTTGTAGGAGGGGCACTGTTTGGATTTGGTGGGCCATTGGAAGGGCACATTGTACAGGTTTTGGGGCCACTGGGGGTGGTATTGCTGTTATTTAGCCCACTATGGCAAGCAGCGCATGACCATGCTCAATCTATGAATTCAACACCACGTGGTGGGTGGATTTCACGGACCGACCACTTTTGTAAAACTTTAAGTAAAGAAATATCTTTTAGTTTTACAAAACCGAAATTGAAGGGTTAACTTAAAAAAAAAAAAGTTCAGCATTGCTCATCAGTGCAGACGGGTTCCTGTGCCTCTGTGCACCTCCAGAGCAGAGATTCGGAGCAAGTCCTGGCTGCTCGGAGACTGCCGCCTCAGCATTTTACCTCCCTGCCTCTCGCCCTGTGTGAAAAGATTGCCCTGAACCAGCTCAACCGGCCCGTCCTCACCCACGCCGGCTGCAGATTAACTCCTAACTAGTCACCCGGCTGCCGCTTCAACTGCAAAAACTTCACGGCCTGGGTTTTTTTGTATTTCACATGTTCTGTGGATACATGTGCATGGAGCACTTTAGGGGCTTGCTGGCTCCTGTCTTCCTCTTTACTAGGGTCCCGGTAGCCACAGATCAGACATTTATGCCTTATCCTGGGGACAAGGACAGATTTGACTCCTGAAAATTCCTTTAAAAAAAAAATCCAGTCTTCTCTGGGAGAGGGGATTTAGGAACAAAGTTTTCTGCCGTAAAATCTGTGCCAAAATCCTCCATGTAAAGTGGAACCTGTCAGCAGTAGTCAGAAAGTTACTGGTGACAGGTGTTGGGTATTGGGTACGTGTACAGTACATAGGGAGTTTGCATACCTGCGCGCTGCCTAGTTGAAATGCGCAGAGATGCCGCGCACGCGCAGTTTGCTGCCGCAGTTCCTGTGCGGTTTATCCGACGTCCCAATGAGAAGAGGATGAGTGGGTCAGGAATTCAGTGAAGCGGGGGTCGAGTGGAAACTCGTGTAAATGAGCAGGCAAACATTGAAATCTGAAAAGAGGCATCACCCCAGGACTTGGCAAGGACTTGCTGGCAGGGAGCCGGGTCATCTTTATCAGGGGATATCACGGGAACGGAGGGGAGCAGAACTATCAGTCCAAGTGTCATGTAATGTCCTCACCTGTAACATTCTGCCTTCTGCTGACAGGTTCCCATTAAAATGAAACACAACAACTGTAGATGAGACTTTGCCAATTACATTGTGTTAATCTGTGTTACACAACAGTGTTAATAGAATGCATTTACATTATGTTAACATTCAGTTAACACTTGACTTTACAAAATGCTCATGTTAAGGTGATAGGCACATGTGTATTTAATGTTGTGTTAGCTCAAATGTTAACAGCAATTGAATTGGTCGCATCTCCTCTTCTCAGCTGTCATATTACATTTCAAAATCGAATGTAAATGCCAGGTGTGAACGCAGCCTAAAGCTGTGTGCATGATATCGCTATGCGCTATATCGATATGCGCTGGATTTGTCTGCTTTGTCTGTGGTTCAGGACCCGTAGAGGACCTTTAAATGGAACCTGTCAGTAGAAATTGACCTAGTAAACCACTACCAGTCTGTTGTCAAGCAGCTTCTCTATCAGGCTTCTTTTGTGGTCCAGTGTGGTGGCGTCATCCACAAAATCAACTTTAAAGTGACTATAAATTGGTTGTATAAAGTCAAGGAGGCGGAGAGTTTAACACAGAGGTCAAGCTCCTCCTACCTTAGAACGCCTCCTCCCCTGTGACTGACATGCACAGGACCTCTGGAAAACTGGCAAGTGATTTATTTTTTTTGGTGCAGGACCATCAATTACAATAAAGGCGGCGATCTGAGAAAGAGAGCTTGACTTCATTGTTGACTTTATACATCTAATTTATACTCACTTTAGTCAACACTGAAGTCAAGCTCTTTTTCTCAAAATGCACCTTCATTATAATTGGAAAACTGGTGATTTTTTTTTTCTTGGTGCAGGACCATCAGAGGTCCTGTGCATGTCAGTCACAGGGGAGGAGGCGTTCTAAGGCAGGGAGAGCTTGACTTCTGTGTTACTCTCCTCCTCCTTGACTTTATACAACCAATTTACGTCTCACTTCAAAGTTGATTTTGTTGATGATGGAACCAAGCTGGGCCATGAAAGAAACTCAACCTGGAAGGTGTGAAGCTGCTAGACAACCTACTGGTAATCGTTTATTAGGCCAATTTCTGATGACAGGTTCCCTTTAAAGGTCCTTAAAATGGCTCTTGAGTACATGTGTAAGGTCCTTTAGAGAGTAATGATTTGGTGGATGATTTGGGTGGCCCTAGAAGGCTTGTGTATGATCCACTTCTGCTTCTCAAGGTCCGTGATCAGAGACGAATGTGAATTCAGCCTAAGGGTGATGTCACACGTGGCGTTTTGAACGCGTTTTTTGGTCCGTTTTTAAGCAGTCCGTCAAACGCAGGCGTTAAAAAACGCAGGCATTTTTGACCAGTTTGAAGATACTTGGTCAAACCCGTCAAAAACGTGTTCAAAACGCCACGTGTGGCATCACCCTAAGCCAGAAGTGTGGGGGCTTCATAGGGGATTTCACTTGTCTGCAGACAGGCAGTTTCTAATTTCTTGTAGATAAATGTCAACGGGTACAATGATTCCCCCCAGGAATGTCTATATTTTGCGTTTAATGACAAATCCTGAAATTAAAGTAAATTTTTAAATGTTTTGCACAAATCCCCACCCTGCTCATCTGCAGAGAAGTAAAATCAGATGTTTGGCCAAATAATATAATAGACAGCAAGCAGAGATGTTGATTAAATATTATCAATGTATATAAAATGTTAATGTAAGACACTTCCGTTTGTTTTACAGACGTGCGTTGTCCATGGAGAACGCGGATACGGATTACTGGATTTGTCTATTATGGTGGACATTGCTGTTTTTGACGGACTTGTAAGTGTGAATGAGCCCTAAAAGGTTTCCGTACGTGTTCCGGGTTGCAGAAAAATCACATTTAAATGATTTCATGTTTTATGGATTTGGGGTTGATTTTCTGTATTGAATGACTTTAAAGTATTTATTTTTGCTGCCATGTTGTGATTATGATCTGGTCAAGTAACAAATTAATGCGTTTTTATTGTCATTCTGCGGCCATAGTGGCCCTGGGCTTGGGGTGTTGATGAGGGTGGCCTCGTCTCGCTGAGGCAATGCTTTTTGCACCTGTCAGCTGAGGTAATTTGTGTGGGGGAGGCGGCGTTTGTCGCTTTGCTATCGCTGACATGACGCCACTGTCACTTATGTGTGTGTTTTCTGTCAGAAAAAAAGCGCAACACACAGGGAGCGGGGCCCGGACAATGCAGGCGCGCGGGGCACGCCGGGACATGTAGTCCCCGCAGCAGCGGTTGGGAAGCGGAGGGAGGGGCGCGCGGGACTACAACTCCCAAGCTGCCTCGGGCGCAGAAGTCCCGGATGTCTACCGCGCCGGAAGAGAAGACAGCCTCTTTCCCAGCCATCTTTTGGCTTCACTAGCAAGCGAGCTCCGCGCTCAGGCCTCGTAGAATCGGAGGACATCCACCTCATCAGGGGCCATCATGCCCGGGCATTTGCAGGAAGGCTTCGGCTGCGTCGTTACTAATCGTTTCGACCAGCTATTTGACGACGAATCCGACCCCTTCGAGGTGCTGAAGGCGGCCGAGAACAAGAAGAAGGAGGGAGCGGGGGCGCCGGCCCCGGGAGCAGGCAAGACCGCGGCGCAGGCCGCCAAGCAGCCCAAGAAGGAGAGTCAGAAGGACCGCAGGAACCCGCTGCCCGACAAGAAGGAGGAGGCCGCGCCGCCCGTGGCCCTCAAGAAGGAAGGTAACGCGGGGCTGGGCGCGGGGCTAGGCCCGGGCTGCTAGGCCGCAGCGGTGCAGCGCACGTCTCCCCGCAGACCAGACCAGACCAGGCCGCGGGCGCGCGGAGCGGCGGGAGCCCTAGGCCGCTGCAGCCCGGGGGCGCACCGGGGCCTCCCCCCGCACGTGTGCACACAGAGGGGGAGGGGTGCGCCCCGCACGTGCTGCTGTCACCCTGCCCCGCGGATGGCGGGAGATGGCGCCGCACCACGTGCTGACAGGAGGGTGGAGCACGTGGTGCGGCCTGAAAGTTGGGGTTCCCCCCTCGGGGGTGGCGGGGGGGATGGGTACGCACGTGCTGCTGGGTTTTTGTTGCAGTGGGACAGATCAGAGAGAACTGGCAGGAGAGAAGAGGCAGAGGGATGTCATAGTCCCCTCCACTGTCACCGTCTCTAGTGTCACCCATCAATTAATTTCCCCATTTCAGAGTAAATAAGTGACAGGCGCTGACACTTGTCTCGTCACATGGCAGGACCCCCTAATAGCGGCCATTGCTGGATGACCCACTGACATTATACAGGGACCCCTCCTAGCGGAATCGCGCTTTAGGGGCCCCCCCTGGAGGAATCGCGCTTTAGGGGCCCCCCCTGGAGGAATCGCGCTTTAGGCGTCCCGCCCCCCTAGAGGAATCGTGCTTTGGGGCCCCCCTAGAGGAATCGCGCTTTAGGGGTGCGCAGAGTATTTGTTAGGGTTCTGCATACGTTAAGGTCACTGTGGAGTGATCAGGGTCATGTGATCACTGGCATAATTAGTGGGGTTCCCATTAGTAGTAACCAGTGGACGCCGCTCAGACTGTGGCTGCGGTCATGTGACCAGTGCTCTCCGTATAGCGCAATCTCATGCCGTTGTGTTGCGATTTGCAGCATTACACGGACAGCACTTCCAACTTAGGCAGCTCTTCACTATGGCCCAGGGTGACGTCGTGTAGGGTCCTCTAGTCTAGCCCCTGTGATCAGGTGACCGCACTTGGTCTACGTTGTCCCTCTGTAAGATCCGAACTTCTCCATGTTATTGGTGATTGGACTTTCATTGTTTACATCAAAACTCATTAACGTGAGGACCAGATGGCACCCCTTCTCATGTCTGACAAATGGCACCACCTCTTCAACATTAGTATGACCCCCCCCCCCCCCCCCCTGTGCACCCGGAAAGTTTGCACAAGTTGTGAACCAGTTTTCTAACGCACAACACCCCCTCTACCCCAGGGCAGTGCTAGTGCCATGTGATTTGGGTCACATCGTGTAACGCCTGCACAGCTTTCCGTAGGGTTGTGATCTGTCTCCACTATAGTGGGGGATAAGGTTGCAGACCTCGCTGCTCTTGTTGGGGGTCAGAGGTCAGGACTGGTTGGTACGTTACGAGTGTATTGTACGAACTTGGCACCTCCATGCGAAAACATTGCTTTCTATAGACCTATCGGACTTCGTTTTGGGTCGGCTACAGTACTGCTGGACCCCTCAGGAACTAGCGATCACCCTGCAGTAAAGCTGGGTGATGTCTGGGTGTAGCACAGGCCTCGCATGGAGCGTTCAGGCCTTGGAAGTTGCTGGGCGCAGAAGCCATTGTTCCTCTTGCAGTACGTTTAGTCTACAGGCGACTTCTAGGACCACACCCGAATATTTTTTTTTTTTCTTTTAAGGTAATAATCGTGCTGCCTGCATTACACCCATTGGCTTATTAGCCTGTGAGTTGTGCTATGTGTGTTATAATTGGCTTGGCCGGCCCACGTTTGCAGCACTTTATAGGCTTCAGCAGCTGTTGTCAGAGCCAGTTCAGCAGTAGCGGCACCAGGCGGCTATTCTCAGGCCCAGAACGTGCTGTCAATCATGTCTGGTGGCTTCTCCACAAGACCTTGCAGCCGCTGGTGACCTTATTCTGTCCAGATACCTCTGTAACCGTAGTAAGGTTGTGTTCAGCTGAAAGCAGCTTGTAACCCTACACCTAAACATGTGCACAGGCCGTGAGGTCGGCCTGGGGGAGGGGGGGACGAGCATCATATGAAGTATCAGGAATACTGGATCATACCATGGATTTATTACACTGGTTAATTCTGTACTCGCCGGAGAATGCCAGGAAATTCCTGAAATGCATTGTATATAGAGTTCCCTAGTCTCATAAATGATTACTTGGTAAATCTGTAGGTACAGGAGGCGCCATGTATGACAGTCAGGGGCCAAATTCTAGGATAGTTGATCATTTCTGATCAGAGTGGGCCCTTCTAATGGGATCCCCATTGATCTCAAGAAATGTGGTCTATTGCACCATCAAACTGATCTGCTGGTTGCACTCGTACACTCCAGTCCTATAGACAAGTAATGGGGCATTGCCAATTTCCTAATTCCCTCTGATTAAGCAGGAATTCCCCTTTTTCAAGTAGTATATCCTCCAAAGTAAAGCATTGATCATCTGTGATCTGCAGCAGATCAGCAGGATTACAACACCCGGCGCCCCTACCAGGCCACTGATGCCACGTCCATTGGTCACATGCCCAGTGTGCAGCTTTCATTAGAGTTAAAGGGGTTGTCCGAGAATTATGAAAAAAACAGGTGACCGGGAGGGGGCTGCTTAAAAAAATAGATGTACTTACCTTCCGACGCCCTCCTCATGTCCGGTTCTGCTGTCGCTCCAGTTTGCGCGCCATGTAAACAAACATGGCTGCCGGAGCAGTGCTGGATTCAGCTTCTGTGCTGTGAATAGGGATAGGTGGGCGTGGCCAGCTTCGGCCGGCCGGAAGCTGAATCCAGCACCGCTCCAGCGGCCATGTTTGTTTACATTGTGCACACACCGGAGCGACAGCAGAACATCTGTGGATTCAGATTTGGACTCCTTAAAGCTGATTCTAAGGATAAAGGGTCAATATTTTATTTGAGCTGCACAATATTTATTACTTTTGGTTATTTCCCTTGTTCAGTCTGGTTTGATCGTGGAGGTCTGTGGTTGACATTGTACCATCACCTTTTCTTTTGGCTATCGGACCTCTTGCCACTGCCAAGTTGTTGACATTTCGTTTTTGTGTTTGATAGGGATCAGGAGAGTTGGCAGGAGGCCTGACCAGCAACAGCAGGCACCACAGCAGCAGCAGCAGCAATCTTCACAGGCCCCGCAGGGCGAGGGGAAGCCTACCGACAGAAGACCGGTTGAGAGGCGGCCACCTCGTGAACGCCGCTTTGACAAGCCAGCGGAAGAGAAGGGCGAAGGAGGGGAATTCTCTGTGGACAGGTAAATGCTGCAATTCCACAAGTATAATTTTCACCTCTGAGGTTAGATATGTAGAAAGTGTTTTACTTTCCATAATGGGAAATATTCACAATAGATCATTGAAGCGGTTGTCTTACATGCACCAAAGAACTAGGAGCCACCACATTTCTGTGCTTACATGAACAGCGCTCAATTCTCTTCTATGTATCTGATTGATCCCGTATGGCAACAAGTACAAATGCAAAATCTACATGTCTGTATCTAAGTCACAGCTTTATACAGCTTGGAAAGTAGGATGTATCCATGAGCTTTCATTCCGGAAATGTCTATGAACTCTAAATTCATCTGCTCTAGGCCCCTTGGTGACCGGCCACCTCGTGGTCGTGGCGGCCTTGGTGGAAGAGGTGGACGCGGCCGTGGACGTGGTATTGGCAGGGGCGATGGCTTTGACTCTCGTGGCAAACGTGAATTTGACAGACACAGTGGCAGCGACCGAGCGTAAGTAGACTTTGCTTTGTGCCGACTTGTCTGTTGCTGATTATTGTGCTTTCCCAATGAACTTTCGTCCCCACTGACATCATAACTCATTTTGGTTAGTTCTTCACATTTCAGTGGCCCGAAACACGAGGACAAGAGGGGAGGCAGCGGATCCCACAACTGGGGGACTGTAAAGGATGAACTGAGGTTGGTTGGGCTCATTTGTGGAAACGTTAACGAAGTAAAGCTGGGGGTGGGGTAAACCTACAAGAGGGCACTTTGTTGTGAGTTGGTGTTTAGCTATGTTCACATTATGGTTTTGTTTTTTTAATATCTTATTGTATTTGTATATGTTCCCCAGTAATTGTAAAGCGCTACGGAAATCGATGGCGCTATAGAAAGATTTTTATGTATTTTTACCCCAGGATACAGTTGAATGTTTATGTAGTGTTGCATTAACCCGATGGAGGTCGGTTTTTCCAGCCTTTTTTATGTAAAAAGTATTTGGCGTTGCTATTTTATGCAATTTCTATTAAGTAATAAGAGGCAAGTAAAATGTATAGGCTTCTTACATTAGCGTTCAGAGGCGAAATATACATTAAACTCTCCTGAAACATGATGTGAACAGAGCTTCTGGCACATAAGATAGTTTTGAGGATGTAGCAGGTATATTAGATCCTGTTTTACAAGACTGCTAATGTAGTTTATGCATGCTATAGCCTGAAGTGTCGTAGTTTATTTCTGTGCTTCGGACTCTTCTATTTTTGTATTTTTGTACAATCCTCATCCTGGGCTCTGTGCAGTGTTGCACTGATAAGGGCTGGGTGGATGGTATATACTTGTGTGATAAGCCCTTCCCCCATCGTCAGCCCATTGATGTTGCACTATACACTGTGCAGTAAGATAATGTTAGAGCAAGCAGCCTATAAACAATACACCACATGCATGTAGTAGTGATGCTTGTTTATGATGATGTTCTGTGCAGCAAATGCAGGAAACATTTTCCCCCTCTGCGGCTGGTCACATTTGCTGTTAACTTGCAGATTTAGCATTTATATGCTGAGTGTCTTTACCATCTACCTGCATCAACAAAACAGAAAATTGGGTTTATAGTAATCACACGAGTTTAAATTTGTTTTCCAGTCCTGTTAAAAGCAGCTGTCACACGGTGCATTCTAGGTCCGTTTTTAAACAGTCTGAAAACTTGTAAACATGCGTTTGGCTGGTTTTAACCTGTTTTACAGCTGCCTTAACTTCTAGAAATGAAGATAAACATATTCAAACCAGCCAAACACACGGTAAACACTCAAAAACGCATTGTCTGTTTGAAAATGGACCAAGACAGCGCCCTGTGCTAGTAGGTGTCGTCACTTGTGTATTTGTAGGGTCTGACAGTCGTCACCCTCCACTTGTAAAATTACTGCTAAAGAGCCCTCGGCTCATCCCAAGTTAATTCAACATGGATTTTCTTGATCTATAAGCTGATATTTGCTGTTATGTTGTCACTTGAGAAGTCTTGCATATCCCTTTAACTCCTCTGTCTAGCACCCAAGTGACAGGTAATACATGCCTATTATAAAACAGCAGATCACCTGATTTCTATAGATGTGCACCTTGTAGGGGGGAGTATTGATCCTTATTTAACCCATCAGAGTGCACTGTATTATCAACTGAGTGCATTTGCACTTGTTCACGCTAAACCGGGTCATATGATCACCCTATAACCTATAGGCCAAATCTGTGTCCATTTTCTAGTTTTTAATTGGCCGCTCTTTACGGTTAGTAAATGCAATTCTTTAACCCTTAAAGTTTGTACTTTCAAAGTTCACATCACCCTCCACTTGTAGATTGATGACTTAAACAGCATCTCCATATAAAGTACAATTAAAGATGAATTCTACACCTAGATGCCGCAAAAGTTAAACGCTCTCGAGTAATTTCGTTTTGGGGGAAAGTGTTTCCAGTACGTTAGCCAGATGACCAATACAGTCTTAGGAGCTCTCAGTATTCTTATAATGGTGTCTAATAGGTCTATTTACCTGCCGAGTGATCCACAGATCAGAAAATGCAGTCTTTTCCTCATTGTGTAATTTTCAGCGAACTGGACCAGTCAGCTGTAACCGAAGAGACTCATGAACCCGAAGAGCAACCCGCCGCCGACTCTGAGAACAAGTGAGTGTGTAGGAGTGAAAACATGTTGCAAGGCTGTGCAGTCACTTTGATATGTGAAGAGTTGTGATCTGTGGCTCCCCTCAGGTGTAATGGGGGCGCTGTGCTGATTTAGCCTTGTCCTCTCAGAAGTTTTCCAATCACAGTGATGCTCTCAGCCTTGGGCAGCATCATGCATTGCATTTGAATGACATTTAGCCATGCAGTTCATGTGCGGCTTGGATGAGCTATACTTGATAATTTGGAAACGAGCAACATGTGTTTTGCATTGTTCACTTACAAATCTCGTATTGCTCTTTAGCGTTTAGGTTCAATCGCATCTGTTAGTAGTAACTCTTTCGCTCTGCAACATGTAAATGCAGCCTTACAGGTGTAAAAAGTGTACAGCACGGTGGAATAATTACTGAAAACCCCATCTACAGGAAAATACTGTTGGATCGTATGAAAAACTTTGGCATAATCTGCAATAGATGTAAAAATAGGATAAGATTTCCTCTGGGAAACTGCAGTCTGGCTCCTTTTACACATGATTCAATAAGTTAATTTTCATAATGAGAGGTCATTGTGATGGGTTAGTCTTTGTATGAAGATGTTATTCTACTCCATCTGCTCACACAAGTCTTCTGCTTTCCTTGTGTGGGTCATGAGAGGACCGTAGTTTTATTTTTGTATGTTTTAAAGACTAAATTCCTCATTCCAATGTGTTTTTCAGGGAGAATGAGGCTGAAGAGGTAAAGGAGGAGGGACCCAAGGAAATGACCCTGGACGAATGGAAGGCCATGCAAGACAAAGAGCGCTCTAAGGTTGAGTTCAACATTCGGAAACCAAACGAAGGTGCTGACGGCCAATGGAAGAAAGGCTTTGTTCTCCACAAGTCCAAGAGTGAAGAGGTGATGACGCTATGCTCTTATCACTGTGTGCTGGTTGTAAAAAGGGGTTTACTTGGCTCCCTGGGAAATCCCTGGCGAGGGCAGGTCAGGGGTAGAACAAAAACAAGATGCCTCATTCCTGTGGAGCTGCGGTGGTCACATGAGTGATGGGGGTTTTCTGCAGTGACATCAGTGTTCTTTCTCAAGAGGCCGAGTACTGCTGGGTCCGGCTTGGACCATTAACAGTGGGTGGGGCCCACTACAAAAACAGGAAGCTGGGTCGCCAAAAATCCCTCTCCACATAAATGTTTGTTTGCTTTAGACTGCAGAAAACCTATTCTGTTTATTTTTTTACTTATACATAATTGTTCTGTAAAGCAGAAAGTTCTGGTTGTAGCCAGTGGCCCCTCGAGTTACAATATTTTGCATCAGAATGGCTCTTGTAAGATACAGAAAATGCGAGTCCGTAGGCTGACCGCACGGTGACCCGCTTACCTTCCTATGGGGAGGGAGAGAGTGCGGAGTTCTCACCCCTCCTTCCACCTGGCCATGTGCTCACTCAGGTGTCCAACCGCTGAATATCTCGTAACCCACCTTATAAATGCTTCATATGTTTGTATTGTAACATCATGTATTCCATTGTACAGTTTATATGTGAGGCATGCAGTGAATGTCATGCATGTGTATTACTAACACGGGGAGGTGGGAGGTATATAATCTGCTCTAGTAGACAGACGGCTGATTATCTTTTATTTTTGGGCTTTTTTTTTCCCCGTTCACAAGCAGTATAAGACGATGGGGTACTTGAGTAAATTGAATGCATGAGAAGCCACTGTATGTGAGAAATTAGCCCCCCCCCCCCCTCTTCTTCTTTATGGGGTTTATATGTTGGATTATGGAGCCCAACGAGGTCCCCTATAAAGTCATGTTTTCCCGCAGTCCTTCCCAATGTAAAAATTTAAAAGGCACAGTATGTTCGGCAGCCCATGGTAATGCATGCATCAACATAGTGTGACTGAATATTCAGCTGCCTTAAGATCGACACTTTAAGACATATCTATCAGGAGTAGAAGGTACTGGCTGATCGTGTAGGCAGCGCTACTTGAGCTGTGGATGCTTATAGGAGTATAATGGGGTTTGGTGGCAGTAATTTTTTTGGCTATGGGTTAGATAGGTCCAACACTCGGAGGGTGCCCAATGCTCTAATAATGCCTGGTTGCTGCAGGGCTTTATTTTAACCTTTTCTACTAATGCAGATGGTAATACAGTTTCTGTTTTAGCCAACTATCAATACGGTTGTCCTGTTTTGTACTTCTAGATACGTATGTGTGAACAATCTGATGTGATGAGCAAAGAAGTTTGGGTAATTATTTTAATAACTCACTACAGAAGCAATTTTGGATGGGTTTGAAGGCTTGACGACTTAGGTGGAGTTATCAGATAAGTGATGTAATGACTTAAATCCTTGAATCATTGTGTCCGGATGCTGACTACATAAAATTATTATGGATTAATAAATACCCCCCCTCCAACAATTTAAATATAAAACCTATCTGAAGAATATTTTTCTGTAGTATATCGATCTTTATGCATTTGGTCAGCAGTAAATTTGGGGAGTTAGTATTTTCCAGATTATGGGTGGTTGGGGGATGGGGGGACGATGGTGTTTGATTATATTGCACAAGTCAACGCTCCAGGAAAGAGCAGAAGTAAACACAGGTTGTATAATGGAGCTAATAATAGAGGACTGGCTGCTGCTGCTGGCATGCTTGTAGGCATTGGGCGAGTCTTATGTAATGTGTCCCTTTTTAGTTTACAATAGTTTTATTTAGAGACAAAAGCAGCAAGGAACATGGGCACAGAAACCCTCCTGTAGATGTAGACAGTTGAGTCCAATTGTGGATACAATGCAGACTTGGTCCAGCAACACAGTAATTAGGCTAATGGTGTGAGGGTCCAGACTGAGGCCATAGACTGAATGTTGACATGGTGTGAAGTTATTCCATTTTTATTTGGATATCATTATTTTGAATTGTTACACAGCCACTTGTTGGTTTTCCGGGGTCACATGGCATGCAGGGAGCTAGATATCACATATAATTGGTAATATACGCGGGATGTGGAGTGTTTAAGGCACATATTGTATCTGTTTTGTTACCTCTGTAGTATATGTTGGTCTACATTTTGGACACTTAACTTTTACAGGTTCATCCAGAGTCTGAAGGTTTGGATCATCACTTCCGCAAGCCCGCAAATGACATCACTTCCCAACTTGAGATTAATTTTGGAGACCTCGGACGCCCTGGCCGTGGACGCGGTGGTGGAAGAGGAGGCCGCGGACGCGGTGGAAGGCCCAGTCGTGGGGGTAGAACTGACAAGGTAATTGAGTGTGACAAAAGTTCATGTCGGACGTGTCGTATGATGAAAGCTTAAATCTCTGCACACTGCTGCTTGCTATTCATGAGAAGAATACGACCATAGTCAGAAGTTTTACAGTTGTATCCAGGGACAACCCTATCTGTGAAATACTGTATTTTTGTTAATAGCATTGAATTACAGAATATGTTATTTTGTTATCCTGAGGATATTTAAGAATCTTGTCTTTGTGGTAATACCCCTTTATTGACTAGGAATGCAATAGCTGACCATAGGTGTGCACCTTGTGCAGCTATCCTTCCAATAAAGGGGAAGGGCATGTCTGCAGTAAAGGGAGCCACTCACAGTATTTGCTCAGAGGGGTGGGGGACTCCTACCCTCTGTATGCACTGGTTTTCTCTTGAGCTTCTAATGCTGTGTCCTGGGATGTGCACAAGTTTGAGCCAGTCTAATATAACCTAATCTCTCTTGTTTCAGTCAAGCGTCTCAGCCCCTGATGTAGATGACCCTGAGGCTTTTCCGGCTCTGTCGTAAACTGGATGACTAAAGTCCCGGCGCCCACGAGGCCCCTCCCTTCTACGAGGCTTGCATGCTTAAGGATCCTAAACAACTACAAAATTAAAAGACTGTCGATCATACCATTCACACCTATGGACTGAATTTTATCTGTTTTAAAAAAAAAAAAAAAAAAAATGGACTTCTCTTGCTACACAGAAGCAACCATACGGTAGTTCAGTTTTGTATTTAGATACGTACTGGTAGCAGGGACGTTTTCATAATTTTTTCCAGAGATTATGCATTCTTCATGGATACTTTTTTGTATGGCTGCTTGAAAATATGCGTTTCCAAACTTGAAATATAGGTGTGAAAAGTGTGTACCAGTTAAAGCTTTCACTTCATGTGTTTTTATTCTCTTTAAACGTTTTTTTTTCCCTTTTTATTTTTTTGTTTTACGCTAACGCACTAGACTAGACTATCTTTTCATTATTATTTTATTTTTCTCCTTTCAATTTAAAGTTCTGGTGCGGTGTATGAGCCGTGAGCCCCGCTTAGTTTTAAAAACAAAGTTGATTTGAATTTTTTTAATATAAATACCTAATTTCAATTTGGAAAGGTATTGCATTGGTGGTAGCGACTTTATTCAGATTGAGCAAAAAAAAACAAAAATTAGGGTGCATAAATTTAGTTAGTCCAATCGCCAGTACGAGTGGGTACAAGCAGTCTGCTGGAATTTTGTCAGTCCCGTAATTATTTTTATTTTTCTCTGGGCGCACAATTAGCTTTAAATCCTGAATGTGAAATGTGCAGCTGAATATCCTGGGAAGGGAGGGATTAGGGTGTAATTTTTATTTTCTATTTTTTATTTCCATTTTTCAAGTCGAAATTATAATCTTAAGGAAATTTTATGCTTGGGAAGAAGCATTTTATGCACTGAAGAGGCTTCTAGGTCACTTGCTGTCCTCCACAAAGCCTCTAACATACTACAGGGGTAAATAAAATATTCCCCCTCCTTATATTCAACCCCTAAATTGTGGTGTTTTTTTTTTTTTCAGCTTCTCAATTTCACTGGTTGACAAATGAATGTTCCCCCCTCTCCAGGGGATATTATACAAATTCCACTCCCTTTTTGTTTTTTTTTATTTTATATTTAAATTGCTTAAATTAAAGAGGGGGGGGGGGGCCCTGATCAAAAATCTAAAAAAAAAAAAGACATGAAAGAAAAACACCAAAAAAATACACAAAAAATAAAAAGATAAAAAAGCTGTCTACAGTGTTTGTTAGGATAAGAGACGCCTATTATTTAATATTCTTTTTACACTTTTTAGCAGGCTATGAAATTTGTAGGTTCTTATCTGCATAGTTTTAATTAAGTAAAAATAAAATAAAACAGATATTATCGCCCTATTTTTATAAAAGCTGTACAGTCGACAAAGTATCCAGAACCGTTGAGCACCTCGATATATTAAAAAAAAAAAAAAAGTGCGATCATAAATGTTCCTGTGCCCTTTTGCGGTTTTGTACTTTGGAGGATGTAACCCGGTGGTTCCAGCGCTGGCAGGGTCAGTGGTATTTTTATTCGACTGGCTTGGCTGTTATGGGATTTTATTTTCTAGGAGATGCTCTTTACTATGAGGCTACAAACCAGAGGTATTATAAATGACAGTGCGTCCTCTTGTGCATGAGACGAGCCTGCACAGGACTGAGGCAATTCTCAGAGCGTTATAGTCTGTGCTCCCATTGGGGGGGGGTAGGTGCATGCCCTACGAGAGATGTAGGTTATTCCTGCACGGGGATTCTGGCTGCTTATTTGGTCTATGTGCAATGCTGTGCCCGTAGGTGATTGCTGCAGGCACAACTTGATTGCTAGCTTCAGGACTAGAAACTTGAAAATGCAGTGCCCCTGGGCAGCTGTAGGGGAAGGTACACAACTTTTTTTTACTATTTTTGTCCAGCCATGTCTTTTGCAAACCATTTGAATGCATAATGGGTGTCTTGTAACTTGGTATCACATCTAGAGTGTGCAATTTCCTCCCAGTGATGCATAAGCCCTAGTTCATGGTCTTTGCCATGCGCCCGACCTACCGGCAGGTAGGACTCGTGATGGTGTTATGGTGGAGCTCTTGCATGCTGCCCATTGGCATTATGTAATGCCCACAATTAAGTGGCCCTCTTCTATGTGATGTAGGAGTCTCATTAAAGGGGCCTCCAGTTTCTTACCTCCCAGTTCCCCATTGGAGCACATGGACCGCATGCCTTAGCTGTATGTTTCTGAAATGCACTGCAATACGATGCTGGGGGTCAAAGGTCGCTTCATAGTGGCAGCAAATAAGTAGCTTAAAACGCGTTGTGAAGTTTGCCGATGTGAATCCTCTTGCGCCTGTCTGCCAAATAGTCTCCCCCCGTGGAAGCACTGATTTACACTTGTGGTTTCTGTGGCCGCAGCAAATTTATTTTTATTTTTTAAGAAAGTTCTTAAGTTAAAATGCAAACCATATGTAGCCTCTCGCCCTGCATAAAACAAGCCCTTGCTCTGAAAAAAAAATACAAAAATAAATACTATAGCCAATAAAAAGTCCATCTGACTTAGTTGATGATGTTTCATAGTTGTAAATTTTGCCTCAAGTCCATTTTATGTGTGAACTGAAACTGTGAACCAACCTGTCTTTGATGGATGCTTATTGAATTAAAGGTTAATTTTCATGCTCTTGCCAGTCTGACGGGACGTGCTGTGGCAGCGTGATTATTCCAGCAACGCCAGCGCCTTTTGTGTGCTTCTTGGCTCTCCATCCCTATGACAACACTTACGGTAGCCTGTCCAGGTCTTGTGTACAGGGGCGCGAAACTTCGGCTTTTGTTAATAAAGGCAGAATTTACAAACGTGGAACAGAATAAAACCAGTCCAGGTAAGAGGTGTTAAGATACGGGCTTCATTATTTTGTATATCTGTTCAATGCTAAAAATAAAGTTGCTGTGTATTTATGCCCATAAGTAAGTGTGGAGCTCATTATCGCTGAGATAACAATTCCCTTGAAACAACTTTTAATAAACACCGGCCTTAAGCTGAAATATAAAGTGGCGGTGACTGGTTTGTTCACCGCTCTGATGCCGGTCTGTGACTTGTCTGAGGATCCTTGTAATATGCAAAGTTTTCCAAGATGGGATAAGGAAAACCCCACCTCTATTAGCTCCTTGTAAGGCAGCTCCCCTGACATCGGGAATGACCTACAAGAAGCCTTATGACATGATGCATGATTAAAACAAAACCAGTCCGTCTGGCTTGTGACTAGGGTCGAGAAGTAAGAGTCCTCGTCTTATAGCCATGGATGCTCCACTAGGAGCAACTATGTATGATGTAGGTCCGGCTTGATGTCAAGGGAGCTGCCTTACAAGGTAGCGAAGAGGTGAGGTTGCCCTTATCCCATCCTGGAAAACTTTACATGTATTCCCAGAGCCCCCCTAGTGGAGCATCCATGGCTATAAGACTCCACACACCTACATAAGGAGAATGTAAGGAGAACGCTTCCCAATCCTTGTAGTAGTCCAACAAGGTGACAATTCCATGATGTGTCCATAAAATCCTGTTGTGACATTACAATCGCACTGAATGTGTTTACCTCTCAATTTTACCTTTGTACGGTGGCATGAGGATATATATATTTTTTTCTAATGTAGCTCTTGCTCACCAGCAATCTACTCTTGTAGCTCACATGTAAATCACTGAGCAGAAATGCTATAAACCACTTTGCTTAAAGGAAAACTCCAAAAATAATTCATTGAATACTGCACGGTGTGCGGCCAGAAGGTTGTAACACGACTCTTCTATCTCGTGAGTCCTGCTCCTTCCTTCAGGCCCTGCACAAGGTACAAGTGAATGAATGCGCTTTGACTAAAGTGTTCCTTTAAAATTTGTGGTCACAAAAATTCTTGCCAGGGGAAACCTAGACCTGGTGGGCAGGCGGCTAGTCGACCGCTGTGGTGGGATTGCTACTTGTGGCACAGATGTGATGCTATTGTGGCTTATGGTGTGAATCCGTCCACGTCCAGTGTGGTTATCACTATAGCTGACCACATGGGGCTATGTGCACAGGTCAAGGAGACTTGTAAGCGGTCATAAAATGCAAAAGAATTGCAAATATGTAGTTTAAGCTTAAGAAAGTTACTGCAAGTTTCCACGGGTAATACATTTGCCTCTACAGTTCGTTAAAGATGGTTCTGCAGTTGATTGAATATAAAGATGGTTCTGCACCTATTTAAACACAAAAAATTATTTGGAGCAATGTGGGCTGGATTTTACAGCCTTGGGCTACATTCACATTAACGTGTGCCCACCATACGGCAGCATAGCGGGCACACGCTGGCGCTGGGGAGAGGAGGAGGGGGTGAGTGCTGCTCACTCCCGCCCTTCTCCATAGAGGAACATTGCGCACGCTACAGTATGCCGGAGAAAGATAGGGCGGTACGGTGCCACACCCGTATGGTGCCGTGTATAAGTCAGCCGAATATACGTTCGTGTGAATGTAGCCTTACAGGGTTGTTCTCATCTCAGCCAAACATGGATTGTATGGGATATGCACTGGTTTCATCAACTACCGAATGGAGGTGGAATCCTGGTTGTGAACATTTTATGGGAATATCCATTTAATATTCTAAACCCCCCGCAGATTTTTTTTCATTTTTTTTTTTTTTAAGTAATAACTTTTATTTACCACTTAACCAATTTAAAATTTTTGTAGCAGATTCAGTACAAACGTTACATTGCACAAACAAAGAACAAAACAAAGTACAGGCCCCCTATTCCCATCCCTCCACCCACCCCAACCCAGGCCGAGAAAGCTAGTAACCCAGTGTATCTTGTTTCCTACCCATCCGGCCCCCCCGGCACATTTTACCCTGTGTAATGTAAAGGTTAAAATCTGCAGGAAAATGTTTGCAACAATAACAGTTGTATTGTAGATATTTTCGGCAGGGTGTGTATATATTATCCACTGACTGCTGCTCTGCTGCAGACCCTCCCCATGAATCCCTGGTCTTAGGCGTTACTAATCCACAAGTGCATTTAGCATCGGTGCTGGGTGCAGTAATGGGGGAAGGGCTCCTTGCCCCTCCCCTCTACATGGAAAACAGAGCAGCCACATATAGAATATATATTTTGTAGCTACCCGGGTGCCATCCCCCCCATACAGTTGTGTGCAGGAAGCCTGAGTTGTAGTGTAAAAAAAAAAAAAAAAATGTAATGGGGCTGCAAATTTCACGTTTGCACCCAACATAATGTGCGGTTCTTTGAGGATTTGGCACCTTCCCAATATATCGCACTACAAAGTCCTAGTGGCAACAGTGTAAAGGGTGTGAATCGCCTCTTCCCCCAGTGGTCACATCTGCATCACGGTTGCCTTAAAGGGGCAGATTGTCATATTATTGTATAAATGTATCTGCTGAGCTAGTAAGTAGTTACAATCGGGGGCAATCACCAAGCTTAACATGTTGTTAAATGACCTAATCCGCTGCCATGGCCAGTGTGTGCCCCCCACAGAGCAGCCCCTGCCCCTCCCTGATGTGGGGTAAAAATGACTTTCCTTTCCCCAATCCCTTAAAGCTACATCAGGCGTCTTCCTCCTGTTTCTGGCGGCTGTGCGGGCCGCTCCTGACCTCATCGCGGTTTCAGAGTGACCCATACAGGAGCAAGCAGTCTGTAGCCTCAGGGCAGTGGGGTAAAGGTCCGTATTTGTGTACTCTAGCCCCTTATGCTGCTCTCCGGACTAGCACAACACAGGGGCAGGGTGATCGGCTGGAGTTTGCCCAAAGACCTTGTGTTTGATACCTTTTGCTTTAGGACCATAAAAATCCATCCTCATCCAGGGACTGTGACACTGGTAACCTTCTATTTATCCCTGGCTGCTTTCCTTCTAAAATCAAATGAGTTATGCTAAAGAGCCAGAGGGTCTCTGGGGGGGTGTTACCAGAGTCGCACTGTGCTGTAGCTTCACAGGCTGTTACACCCTCTCCTACTGTAATCTTACAAGTGCAGCACACAGTGGCAGGGGAGTAGCACAGGGGCTCAGCATATGTCATCCGGCATCTATCAGATATTGTTGGCTCTTGGGACTATGCTTTGTATTGCGCTGCAGTCTGCTGTGTAGTGGCCATGCCGGGTACTGCACTTCACTTATATATTCCTGGGAAAGAAGTCGTCGTAGATTTCTATGGGCTTCACCCGCCTCTGCTTTATTACCCTGCCACCTCCTATCTGCTGCTTATATAACATAAGGTGCTTTGCTGCAAGCTCCTCTTCAGATATAGATCTGGTTCAGCAATGTAACGGACCCTTGTTTGTTATATATCAGAATTCTCTGCCAGGTTCTGTTGCATTGGTCCGGGACCTAGCAGATGTAACAATAAGTAATAAAAAAGTAAGAATTCTCTTTTACGTCTATTAAATGCACTGAAGAATAGGAGGCTGATACATAAACACTGATCTCTTCTCCTGCAGATACAATGTGTAGGATGTGATCCACTCTCCCCCTGATCTGCTCAGACCTTGGACAATATGCCCAGCAGCCTGGTCAATAACGGGCACTGCCACATCCAGCAGTCCTTCACCTCCAGACACCCGGGCACCTGGTATATGTAGCATTCCTCCCGCTGCAGGTACGGCAGACTATTGGCAGGGTTGTAATTCACATGACTGTATTGTGTACAAACCTTCCCCATGATCTGGGACCCCGGCCAGAGCGAACACAGGAGAATAATGTGCACGTAGCAGCTGGTGAGGAGACTATGATGTACACGGCATTGTGTATAAATGGCGCGATATCTTACTCTAGTGTATACATAATCTACACACTGAAGTTTTAAAGGGGTTGTCCCTAGATCAGGTGTCATCCCTTATCCTCTGAATAGGGGATAGCAGAGATCACTGCCGTCTGCCTCACCATTTACTCCTTTCCTCCAGCACCTCTACACTGACAATATTACATCCCAGTTGCCAGCAGGTGGCAGTATATCTCCCCTTTAATAGATCTGTGATGGTGCGGCTCTTGCCCCTCTCCGGCCTATGAATAACTGATGCACATCCTTTGCTCATCTCTTTTTGCCTGATCTATAATGTATTTAATGTTACTTATCCAAGCTGAATAGGATAGAAATTTCTTCAGAAACTTCAAGAAAATCTACCTAATGAAATAGATCTGACAGTAGATTCCTGCTTCTGTTGTCATCCATACACTGTCTTTGGCTAATAATCCACAGTGGTTTAGTGGTGAGCATTACTGCCTTGCAGTGCCGGGGACCTTGGTTCAAGTTCCAGGGTCAATTTCTGCAAAGAGTTTATGTTCTCTCCGTGTTTGCGTGGGTTTCCTCCCACACTCCAAAACATACTGGTAGGTTGATTAGATTGTGAGCCCCATGTGGACAGGGACTGATTTGTCAAGCTCTGTGCAGCGCTGCGGAATATGTGTGCGCTATATAAATAAATGATTATTTATTATAATCCTTTTACCTAGTCTAACAAAATCAAATATTTCCAATATAAAAGTTCTGTGCTGTTCATGCCTGTGCATGCGCGGTAAATGCAGGCTCTGCCGGCTTCTCTGGAGCCCTGCGCATGTGCAGTAGCTCCACGTCCTATTGCCAGCTTCATCAAGGACATGCACACTCGGCATAGGTCATATGCATAAGTCTGTGCAGAACGTGCACGCGTCATTGCTGAAGCAGGTAACAAGACGTGGAGCTACTGCACATGTGCAGAGCTCGAGAGAAGCCGACAGAGCCTGTATTTACTGCGCGGGCACGATGAACAGCGACACGGGAGGCCGAGCAAGAGACACTACTGGGGTGCGTCTTAGCCTTAGCTTCTGGTGCCTCTGATGGTAATTTGCGTATCAGAAAGATTTTGGTTAACCAAAGACACTGTTCTGATGACAAAAGAAGCCGATATCTTCCATCAGATATAACAGAGTCAGTAGATTCCTGATCGTAGATTTCCTTTCATTCCATCACCAGAACTTAAACACCATTTTACCATCTATGCATCTTACTAACCATAGAGACCAAAAGAACTGGATGGGAGCTGTATACATAAAAAATATATATTTAAATGTTTTTGATATTAAAGCATTATTATGTTTTTAATCTTTATTGTGTTGTCTTTCAGCAACTTTTTACAATTTTGTTGTCATTGCACCAGAGTGCCAAGAAGTAACCGCACACTTATTCCCTTAAAACTATTGTGTATGGGAGGCAAAGACAGGACTAATCAACCTGCGCTGGATCACTCATACACAGCAGCTGGGGGATGGTGCAGCGATTGATTATTCTGCCTGGCAGGGAGAACCGTGATGACATCATCCTCTGAGCAGTGCATAACTAATGTGAGAGGAAAATTGCTGGAGCCTCATTATCATAATTTCATAATAGTTTTTTCAGCAAAACCACTTGGTTCAGGGATTATACAAGATATGATCCTGCATCAGTGTAGCTACAGCCTTCTCAAGGTAAGTTTGCCTCATAATGAATCAAATCAAATGGTAGATTTCCTTTAAGCCTCTTGCCTCAGGCAACACCCCCTGCTACAAGGTAGGGTGCAGCATCAGGGGTGCAAAGCAGGTCCTGGCACTTAAATAGTGTCTCTTCACACCCAATGTCAATATGGGTGTAAGACACTGCATGGAGTGCACACACTAAAACTAAAACCGGATGCATTTCTACTGCATGAGGTGAAGGGGGCGCTATTGTATAGCTGGCCTCAGGCAGCAGGGAGTTCACGTTGACCCCTCTGTCCAGTCTATCTGCACAGTGTCCAGGCTGATGGGGTTGTGGGGCCTTTCTCTAGTTATTCCTGGCCACAAGTCCTTGTTAGAAGCCTCCATGATGGCCAACATGTTCTTTGGCAGATAGTTCACTGTAATCTCATTGTGGACCGGGTCAGCGGACTTCACTATGTAACTCAATGTATTCACATCCTGCTGGATCAGGGAGGGTGGTGGTTTCATTCCACGATGGGACAAGTAGTCCCCCGGCTCGGCCCTAGAGTCCAATAAGTGATGATTTTGTTGGACCAAATAGTCTGATGACTTTATTTCCTGATGGGTCGGATTGTCTGATGATTGGATATCCTGGTGGAGCAAGTATTCTACAGATTTCATGTCGTGTCTGAGCGGGTAGGTGGATGGTGTCCTAGCACGGTGGTCCTGGTCATCAGGGGCTAGTGATCTGTATCCTGCATCTTGTGCGGGTTTTATGGTCTCTGTGTCCGTAGATGTTATATTACTCTCCCCCTGTGTGATATTTATTATGTCTAATTTATAACTAAATACAGCTGTGGAAGACTCCTCCTCCTCATCATCATCATCGCTGGTCATCTCTACTACTTCCAGGCTCTCTGTGTCGTCATAATCATCATCAAAGTCGGAGACACTCGCTGTTACGTTGGTGAGAAACTCAGTTTTTTCCTTTTGAGATATTGAAACGAAACAAAGAATAAGTGTAAGATATATGGTATGTATAGGTTGCTGTTGCAACCTCTAGTATACAGTTCAAGGTAGGTGACATTCCATGGCTGGTGGTCACAGCTCATCACCGCGTGCCCACAACGCAGAGCATGCCCACAACACTCTTCCATTGCAATGGACTTTAAAGTAAACCATCTGTGGTCATGCTCAGGGTCCGCATGTTTTCATACCTTGTTTAAGATGTACTCCTTGGCCCATTCGCAGTTGGCCGGGTCAGGGACAGGCTTGCTCCACCATTGGGGAAGGATTCCTGATAAGAATAATTGCATCCTAGGGGGGAATGTAAACTCATTACGTGTAACGACAGGGAGAATAGAAACATAATATGCAATACTGCATGTTATCCTGACCTCAAACCAGGACTCCACCCGAATGTAGCACCCAGGAGATGGAGCCTGGTGTCATTGGAAAGTTAAGCTACTAGGACAGCATTTATATACTAGATTCATTATATATTATTATATATTACGTCCTTCACAAAGAGTAAACTGTATTCTCACCTCCGTTTTGCTAAAGAAATGCTAAGAGCGAAACCTACGCAGAGGAGGACGACTCCAAACGCCACGACCACCATCGTATCTTCTGACACTAGACAAGGAGATGAACACATAATGTCTCGGGAAGGAGCAGAACTTTAGGATTTCACATTTATGTAAGTGAAAGTATTAGCAGAAGACGCCGCTAAGTTGGGGGATAGTGAAGTGACCTCTCGGATCTGATAAATGTCGCTGGTCTGTGTCAGAATTTTCTTGTGGTGAGGACTTTGATGTCGGCAGGGAAGAACCTCCCTGGTCTAAGAATCTGCTGAATAAGCTCCGTGCCCAATCAGTAGTTTGGAGGTGTATTATATTTTCCCGCACTCTGCATTTGTTCCTCTCCCCAATCTTTATTCCAAATTTGAAGGATTTTCCAGTTTAATAATAATAACTCCTTTATTTATATAGCGCACACAGATACCGCAGCGCTGCACAGAGCTTGTCAAATTGGTCCCTGTCCCCATGGGGCTCACAATCTAAACAACCTAACAGTATGTTTTGGAGTGTGGGAGGAAACCGGAGGACCAGGAGGAAACCCACGCAAACACAGAGGGAACATACAAACTCTTTGCAGATGTTGACCTGGGTGGGATTCAAACCCAGGAACCCAGCGCTGCAAGGCAGAAGTGCTACTCACTCAGCCACCATGCCGTGCTATCTGGAAAACCCATGTAAGATGATGTGTGTATTGAAGAAGTTGATGCACAGAGAGAACGTACAGATCTTGCTTCTTGTTGATTTTTTTTTTAAATCCAGGACCCCAGTCTACAAGAATCTTTGGATGTTCCACCATGAAGGAGTTAATACCCTCCTCTTTAGTAGTCTAGAAGATGGAAGGAGATAAGTACCTTGGTCTAGCAATGCACTTACCTCCCAGGTCCAGCATAGCATTCTTGCTGACTACTAGGATGAACTGTGTATCTGTATAAGTCTGTCTACAGCAATCTCCCCCTAGTGGTGGTGGCAGGCAGCAAAAATATTGTTAACATATTGAGGCGGCGGCTAAATAGTGAGATTTAGCTAATAATGTTGTGTTAAACACAATCTTAATACAATGTCACCTTAACATTAGTTTACATGATGTTTACACATTTTTGTAAATGTAATTCGGCAAATCTCCTCTCCTCCGCTTATGTATTGCTTCAAAGCGCAATGTAAACGCCACGTGTGAACGCGGCCTGAGGATCCATTTGATTGTAGCGCTGCCCATTATGCTGATTGTGGAGATGTACAAATGTTCTCACCGTGGGGCTGGATGGAGGCAGATATGAGAGGACTGGGAGGACTCTCTCCGGCGACATTCGAGCTCGTCATCTCCAATGAGTACTGGACGTTTCTCTTCACGTCATCAATCTCGTATCGGTAATAAGGCGACTGGTCAGAAGATACTAAATGTAAAAGAAATACAGATACAGATGATCGGGGAACAAGCGCTTGATGGTTAACACCAACTTTACCTGTTATATGAATATATGAATGGCCCATGCAGCTTGCAGCAGTAGGAGCCCTCCCTTTTCCTATAGCTGGGCTTTTGGGGGCGGCTTAGGACCACCATGAACCCTGGGCTGTATATTATTACAGCCCCTACAAGTCTGGAGTTACTTCCTACATCTGGGACTAGAATTGGCTTATTGAAGATCGGAGGATGTGTCCCTTCTGCTTGATCTGCAGATTCAGGACCTTTGAGGACCTTCAAAGGTACTTAAATGGCTCTTGTGTACATGTGTATTGAGAGCAGGAAAAGATGCAGGAGGATTTCATGGGGGACGGTCTTTCTCAGTATAAAATTTGGTGGTTTGGGTGGCAATGGGCCCCCTAGAAGGCTTGGGCCCCGGGCTAGCGCTTATATAGTAATCCACTACTGCCACCAATCTGGCTGCGTAAACATGAAAAACATAAATGATACTTCAGAAAAGTAAGTGATGGGTCACGACCCTAGACCACCCTCCACCTCCCACCCGTCACCTACTTTACAATGGTCAAGAGTCGTTTTCTGGATACTAACCCTGAATAATGCGCGTTGTCTGCGACGTCGCCCTTACATATATGGTGTAGTGGGTGATGCACCCCATCCGCGCCTCCACCGGGATCTCCTGCCATGTGACCAGGATTGTGTTCTTCTTAGGAATTTCATATTTGAATTTGGGACCAGTCAGAGGCGCTGCGGACACCAGGAGAGAAACTAGGAGAACAGATTTATCATGAATGTTCATTATATAAATCACTGACATGGTGGAAATCAGGACCCAGTTACTTACATAACTATACACACACCATAGATTTGGGAATATACAACCACAAGGAGTTACCGACCTTAAAGGGCAATTCGTTTCAGATCCTAATGAGCACAGCAGGGAGCTCCTCCCACTATTCTCATCCGGGGCTATAGTGCCTCCAGTGGCCACCGAGGGGACTGCACACAGTCAATATGAATGGACTGTACATGGAGGATACAATGTGTATGTACAAATATTTATTGAAATTCTTACCTATTTGTGGGGTGGAGCCCTGTGTCTTTCCAGGGAGTCCTGCTCTTCCATCCCACAGGAGGTAGACATACAGCTCATAACATATGTAGGGCTTCCAGAGGCCTGTATGGATAGAGAACACGTATGTTATGTCCAATCCATGTTAATGTGGTCCTCTTTGTGTAAAACACTATACATTGTATAAAAGTAACAAAATTATAGAACTTGTGTTTCTAGGTTTAATAAAAAAAATGCATAAAAAAATAAAAAAAATTTAATTATAGATCAATATCGAATCATAGCTCAGTGACGCCTCCTAGTGGTGGTAATGATTACCTGATATGGTTACCAATCTGTTATCTTTGGGGACCAGGATCCAGTCTGTATGACCTGGATCCCTTCCTATAGGATCTTCCCAAGCGACTATTTGATCTCCCACTGATTTGATACCTGGGGGCAGCTCCCAGCGCAGGGTGATGGTCCCAGGGCCACGGGGTTGGGAAATGAGATTGGTCGGAGCTGGGAAGCCTTATGGAATTAAAAACGCAGTTAAAAATGGAAACCAAATGTGTGTTCAACAAAAGTGCAAATTTTTAAGTTACAATTTTTAGAAGCTGCAGTACATAACCGATGGATAAGGGTGGCGCTGTTTTGGAAAACGTTAAACGGACATTCACTTTCAAAATTATGCTAATGTGCCAGATGGGCTCCTATAGCTTCTCTATGTTGTAACTTCACAGGCTGTTACACTGTCTCCTGCTCCGTCAGCACTTCCTCTCTTTCTCTGCCTGTACAGTGTAACAGCCTGTGAAGCTGCAGCATGGAGGGGCTCTGGTAATGCTCTCCAGAACCCTTCTGGCTAATTAGCATAATTTTCATAGTTGATTTTAGCAGGAAGAATGCCATGGATAACAGATATAAGAAGATACGACAGTCCCGGTGCCTGGATCTATGAGTATTGTCCCTGGTTTATCAGGATGGATTTTGATTTCATAAAGGAGTCTTAAAGTACTGGAAAAAAAATTGCACTTACAGTGCCACACTTGTCCACAGGTTTTTCGTGGTATTGCAGTTTAGCTTCACTGAAGTGAGAGATGCAATCCAGCAGACAACGTATGGACAGATATGGTGCTGTTTTTGGAAGATTTCCTGATCATTCCCTTTAAATTGTATGTGCAGTGCTCTGTAATGACATCCATACTGGCAGAGCAGCAGAATTCTCACCATATAAACAGCTACAATGTAAAAGTGGTCTCCTAATACACCACGTAAGCGGCGGCGCCCCCTGCAGGAAGCATGTAGATAGCGTTCAGGGTACAGCTCCTGTATGGCCACTTACCGGACAGGCTGTGAGTGGTGACTCTGATGGATGTAGGAGGAGAACTTCCCATGGAGTTGTGAGCGGATACAGTAATGTCACAGCCTTCACTCCCAATGTTCCTGCTCAGCCGGGTGTTTGTGGTGTTTTCTATGTGTCCTCCATGGCGTCCAATGTCCTGGATCATCACTTGGTAAAACTGAATCCGACCCCTGAACTCTGACACATTCATGTACTGGAAGCAAAACAAAATGAGCCTCAGATCCCATAGGAATTTAGGAACCGCAACTAGAACCTGGAAAGGATATGCAAAAAGTCTGCCTCTAGTGGCAGCTTTTGGAAGGCAGGTATGTAATAATAATAATAATAATTCCTTTATATAGCGCCCACAGACACCGCAGCGCTTCACAGAGCTGCCAAATCAGTCCCTGTCCCCATGGGGCTCACAATCTAATCAGTAGAAGTCAATGCCCAATCCTGCTCCGCTCGCTGCAGCTCTGTTTTGACTCATACTCGCCTATAGGTGGCGCTAGAAGCAGTTTTTTGTTTTTCACATCCAATAAAACCTATTTACATATCCTTTCCCAGAATCCTTAGCATATACATTCCCTTTAAGACTCCTTTCACTTGCAAGTCCTGATCTAATCTCTGTTTAGATGTGGAGTGGAGCTCTCATGCGGGTCGTACAATGCCCAGGGCTGCTGTATAGACTATATACATTCATACGGATTCATTTTGTCACTTTTCTACTCTGTTACATTGTAGCAAAGTAAAATTTTGGTCCTAACATAACAAGACACTTTGTAACCGCATGGAGGGTTCTGTTAATAATACTACAAATAACGGACATTGATAACTGCCTGCAGATTGTTCACTTTTACCTTCCAAAAAATGGTGGCTTCCCCGTTGCTCCCCTGTAACCTGTACCACACGTACGTCTTATCTCCAGGAGCTGATGTAAAAGAAGAGAGAACACAGATTCAGATCAAAGCCACATAATACACGGATGTACTGATGTATCCCCATCATTGATTAGGCTCCAGTCATTCTGTAGTCGCTACAATTGTATCTCCAGCCCCCACTGTCCCCCGAGCAATCAATGCCGCATCCGCAGCTCTCTACTGTCAGATGGGCGGAGCCAGATTGTTCTAGCACAGGACCTCCCATTGGAGAGCAGGGAGACTAATTAGTAAGTTTCAGGGTAATTTCAGTATCCTATATGCTAATCAGGTTTTCCACAATCAGATAGGTGATCCTTAGCAGAAACATACTTCATGGCTCCGCCCATCTGACAGTAGAGATCCGAAAAGAATTGAAAAAATAAATTGATTACTTGTGATTGGTGGGGGCTGGAGAGAAAATTCCAACTGTGCCTCAATCGGTAGAGGGGCCCCTACCAGAGGATGCAAAAAAGTGGCAGTTGATGGAGATGGAGAAAGGTCCCCTTTAAGACGAGCCAAAAAGTGGCCAGAGTCATTGCTACTAATATTTTTTTTTTTACCATCAAGCAATTCTGTGATGAAAGGAAAAGTGAAACCCGTCTATGACCAGCCCGTTAGGTGAAGGGAAAATCTAGAATTTTATGAAAATGAAACCATTCACCTTTACTGGAAACAAAAGTATCTCAGGTCGTGGTGTCACATGACGCGACAAACCGAAAACAAAGAGTCAACAATAAATCCAGCAAACGCTAATGTTTTGCACCCTGTGAACTCCGTGGGACGTGGGAAGGACTTTACAGCTTGCGGTAGATAGAAGCGCACACGTGGCGTTCTTCAGCTGTCGCCGTGGTCTTGGGTTTTGGACAGATCATACAGAACTAGAAGGTCCTGATTGGTTACTATTGTCCCACTACCAAAGTGTCATCTTCATGTGTAAGAACCTATATACAGGCGGTCCCCTACTTAAGAACACTCGACTTACATACGACCCCTAGTTACAAACGGACCTCTGGATATTGGTAATTTATTGTACTTTAGCCCTAGGCTTCAATAATCAGCTGTAACAGTTATCACAGGCGTCTGTAATGAAGATTTAGTGTTACTCCTGGTTCTTATGACAACCCAACATTTTTAAAATCCAGTTGTCACAGAGACCAAAAAAATTCTGGCTGGGGTTACAATGATAAAGTATACAGTTCCGACTTACATACAAATTCAACTTAAGAACAAACCTACAGACCCTATCTTGTATGTAACCCGGGGACCTCATATAGAAATGTGATGGGGTAACACTGAGGCGCAGGGCATGCTGGGAGACCACTGCCTATAGTCTGATATATATTTACCCTCCTCTGGGGTCTCGTGTACGACGACTTTGCTCCAGTTGCTCCATTTCCCTCCATTGATCACATATTTACAGGCGGCCTGGAACTCGTATTGTGACAGCGCACGTAACCTGTGCAGACTCAAGGATCTGCTGTCCAGGATTTGTACCTGTGGAAGGGAAAGTGAGTGAATATTTTCCATTTTCATGCATTTCCATATTTGCAGGAGCTGCATGGATTGTGCATGGTAATATTACAATGGCCTCGCTCCCACCACATTAGGCTGCAGTAAGCTGCTACTAGTGAGAGCTTGATACATACTTATTTATTTTGCACCTTTTGGCTGACGTGTATACAGCTCCCCCTAGTGGTGGCAGCAGGCAGCCTGATTTTTATCATTGCGTTCTATGTCTGTGGGCCGGACTATTACAGAGCAGTATGCAAGGTAATGTGGGTGCATTGTGCTCTATAGTATGTGGTGCTTATTATTATACAATATATAATGGTGCAAAAAGCTGAATGTTACCTGTTCCCAAACCCTTTCGTTCATGATGCGATATCTGATCTGAAAGTGGCGAACGTCCTGAGGGGTGCGGATGGTTACAGCACATGTATGAGACGTATCGCAGGTCACCGCTATATCATCCGGTGGATACGGCTTCACTGTGTCACAGAACACGGCAGAAGTTATACTGTATCAAATGTATCACTGTATAGTATCACCATGTAGAGTGCAGAGGTATATAGAGTGCATCTGCCTGCCCCCGGATAATCTGAGGACACTGATATTATGAACACCACCTGGAAGATGGGGGCGCTGTTTGCACCCATATCCAGGACACATTTCGAGTAGCATCTCCTTCTGTGTTTAATTGTTCAACAGAATTATAATACAAACTACAGGGGATGGGACATTACTAATCACCATGGAGGAAATACTATAGAATAATAGAACAGAATAAGAATAATCTAAACAATATATACTGTACAGGAGGTCCCCTACTTAAGGACACCTGACTTACAGACGACCCCTAGTTAAAAACGGACCCTACTGCCCTCTGTGACCTCTGGTGACCTCTCTGGACGCTTTCCTTTAGTCCCAGACTGCAATGATCAGCTGTAAGGGGTCTGTAATGAAGCTTTATTGATAATCCTTGGTCCAATTACAGCAAAAAATATTGTAAACCCAACTGTCACTTGGACAAAAATAAATTTTGTCTGGATCTACAATTATAAAAATATACAGTTTCGACTTACATACAAATTCAACTTAAGAACAAACCTATGGACCCTATCTTGTACGTTCCCCGGGGACGGCCTGTATATACTTAAAATACTTATAATAAAATAACAGGAGATAATTATAATAATGCAATAAAATATGAAAAAATAATCACAATGTAACAAAGAAACCAAAGTTGGAAGCAGTTTTTTTAGGGGTATTGAGGGGGTCATAAGGTACATGACTCCTGTGTACGATTCACACCTATCACATTTCCGTCAATCTTAGTCACGTGATTTCCATGTAATTGTGTTATAATAACAGTTACTGGTCATTGAGAAGGCAGGAAGTCATTCACAGGTCTCATGCGCAGAATTACCTTCACTTCCTGTCTCTGACCACAACGTATCCAGATGTAGAGAAATTACAGAATGTACAGAACTCCTGCTATTTACATGGTAATTACATAATATATTGTAACGAGAAGCTTCCTGAGGTTCCAGAAGTGTCTGTCCCCATCACTGCCCATTCTCATAGACATCTATGTAATCAAGGCTGATGTTAGTTCAGGAGGGGGAGGAGGAAAAGAGTAACATAAGTGGAGAAAGAAGTGATTTTCTCTTATATATGTATCAGTTACTGACCCTCCATTCCATTGTTCTCCGGTGCGTCTGCACCTCGCATCATCTCACCTGCATCGGTGTAAGTGAATGTATACGGCAGCGAGGCCTTCTCTCCCAGCTCATTGTACGTCCTCACCAGCACCGTATATACTCCGCCGGCCGTTATACTGAGCGGCAGCAGGACAGACTGATCAGATTGGGATCTGCATTGGCCGGAAATCGTCACATTATGTGTCTGCTGCCACAACCTGTAAGACACAGAGGTAGAACCTAAGGAAATCTGTCTTTAATGTATGTGTATCACATCTACAGCAGCGACACCCTGATAACAGATTCTCCTACATCAGATACATGATTTGTATTATGAGAATAGAGTTCCTATGTTAGAACCTGTCACCACATTTGCACATATGCAGCCACTGACCGCTTCCCATGGAGCCCTATTAACTAAATTACACCCTTCTTTTAACTAAAAATTGTTTCCCTTAGTTCCCTATAAATATAACTTTGTTATATTCCCTGGCATCAGAGGGGCGTGTCCTGTTTGGTCACCCCTCCCATCTACTTCTCCCCATCTCAGCATGTCGTGTGGCCAGGGTGACATCATCTAAGGCCCTGTTACATTTGCAATGTCTACCCCATGTATGTATCTGATCACATGAAATCACAGCATCCATTCTCTATGGAGGTTGCTGTGATTTCATGTGATTAGCTACATACATGGGGTAGACGTTACAGATGTAACAGGACCTCAGGTGATGACATGCTCCTGGTCACATGACTTTACGTGACCAATGATGTAACAGAGCTCTCACTCAATGTTCCATTCTAAATATCCTGAAGGTTGGGGGCCTCAATGCACAGCATGAAGGGCTGGGGCTCACTTGCTTCTGGGTTAATACCAGTCAAAACAGTGAATAGATATTAAGAAATGAATCCGCACTGAATGTCAGGTGACCATAAAAACCAATACTCAACTGCAAGGTGTAAGACGTCTCCAGGAAGGTTTCTCGTCCAGAGTCCCAGGAGCACAAAACTTTCCCCCGTTCTCCCTCCTGCTCACATGTGATGGATCTCGGCTGATCCGGGGGAACTGAAAGACAATTCATGGCCCCGGTCAGGACTGCAACAGGGCTTACCTCTTCTCACAAAATGCAATTACAAAAAAATAAAACACTAAACATTTTTAAAACTTTGTATTGGATTCACCTAAATTTTTCATAATTACCAACTTTTTATTGGTAAAAATCAATTCATTTAAAGGAAATCTGGCAGATACTTGCAGTCCAAACCAAGTACACTTTACGCTTCCATGCTGGCACGTGCCTCCTGATACAGGACCCATTCTTCTTTTTGCTTCTAATAGGCATTTAAAGGGGTTGTCCGAGAGTTATGATAAAAACAAAAGGTGACCGGGAGGGGGCTGCTTAAAAAAATAAAGATGTACTTACCTTCCAAAGCCCTCCTCGTATCCCGTTCTGCTGTCGCTCTGGTCCGAGCGTTATATAAATAAACATGGCCGCCGGAGCAGAGCTGGATTCAGCTTCCGGGTGGCCACCAGCCACGCACACCCATCCCTATTCACAGCATGGATGGATGGTTCATCCAGAAGCTGAATCCAGCACTGCTCCGGCGGCCATGTTTTTTTACGCGCGGACCGGAGCGACAGCGGAACAGGACACGAGGAGGGTGTCGGAAGGTAAGTGCATCTTTATTTTTTTAAGCAGCCCCCTCCCAGCCACCTTTTGTTTTTTTTCCATAACTCTCGGACAACCCCTTTAAGAGTATTCAAATGAGCCTCAGGGGCTCTGGTTTCATCACAGAAGCTCCATTGTCTACTAATTAGTAACTCCTCTATACTGGAGCCCCTGAGGCTCGTTGGCATAATTCCAAAAGTAGTTTTTCTCAAAAACTAAGCTATTAGAAGCAATTATTTCAGGAGGTACGCACCAGCATGGGTCTGTACTGCACCGATGTGGTAGATTTCCTTAAGCCTCACTATCAATGCCTGCTTCTGTGGGCTTTAATTATCATTAGGCGGCTCCTTGGGACAGTTCTACGTCTATTTTTGGAGCTCTGCTGCCCATCAGATTAATTAAAGTGGCTTTAGCCTTTTACTAAATTTTCTTATGGTCCACTTACAACCTGGGGTGTTTTTTTTTTTTCAAGAAGTCCCAAAAAAGTCTCAAAATGCATAAAAAGTCCCAGCACATAGACCAGCAGGGACTGGAGTAACTGTGAGATTTTTTTATGGGACTTTTTGCAATAGTCCCAGGTCATGGATCACAGTGCACTAGAAAAAGTTCTATGTTTACTCCACATTAATGAAGAGGTGGAAATAGTCCTGTGACACTTTATAGCAGTGAAAAGTCTCAAAAATCCTCAATGTGACTATTTTGAGATTTTTCTTTTTTTTACACCAAAAAAGCCCAGAAAAACCCCACAGGCAGTCCCCGGGTTACATACAAGATAGGGTCCGCAAGTTTGTACTTAAGTTGAATGTGTATGTAAGTCGAAACTATATATTTTATAATTGTAGATCCAGACAAAATTTTTTTTGCCCCAGTGACAATTGGAGTTTCAAAATTTTTTGCTCTAATAGGACTAAGGATTATCCATAAAGCTTCATTACAGACACCTTACAGCTGATCATTGCAGCCTGGGATTATAGTAATGTATCCAGAGAGGTCACCAGAGGTCACAGGGGGCAGAGGGGTCCGTCTTTAACTAGGGGTCGTCTGTAAGTCGGGTGTCCTTAAGTAGGGGACCGCCTGTACCCCCTATGCCTCTTCTCAGGCCAGGATTAGTTGGGACAATGTGGTCCTTGTGGCACCTATACAGAATTCTATATGTGACTGTACTGACTGGCGGACACTTACCTCCCGCAAACACTGACATCACGCAGAGCGTTTTACATTTCCAGCAGAAGTAGACGGTTTCACCAGGAGGCGGCTGCGGGTCTTGCACGGTGACTGAGCCCTTCCTTACTATCCCCGGCAATGACGTCTTATTTCTATATATTTTCACGTCTTCCCTGGATCCCGGGTTGCAATGTTTGGTGTTGCCGGTTAAAGTGCACGTCAGGTTAATAGGACGTCCGTGGTGAATCACCGGACCGGGACTGGCCGTCATCCTAGCAGCCGGGCAGATCTCTGCTGATAAATGACATTTATTTACTGCTACCGTTTTATGTCTACAGCTCCTATGTAAGCCCATGTGTTTCCATAGTTACAGACTACATATTCCTGTGTAGTCTGATGCTACAAATCATAGTAATGTTACATAGTATACATAAAAAAAAGTTTTTTTTTCTTATAAACTGACCTGCAGTCGATCTCATGGGGATCCACATTGTACTGATGATCACTGTCATCCACAGAAGCCAAAATCTTCTGTCCATAAGTTGAGACGGAGAGGTAGATGGCTATATGCAAAATATATTGTATAATACATGTAAAAATATTACATAGAAAGATCCCCTTATTAGGAGGTTTGAGGTTATACAGGGAGGTCTCCTATGCAGTATCCTCATATATTATATACATTATATCATATTACAAAAACATCCTCCATGATCCAGAAAATCTACTTCTACAGCCCATTGATTTTAAGCAGAACTGTGTAATACTTCATGTGTCCAGTGGTGGCGCTGTTGGGGAAGCAACCACCTGCTGCCTGGTTAGAAAGATGATCCAACTTGGGGACAATGGGGCAGATTTACTTACCCGGTCCATTCGCGATCCAGCAGCGCATTCTCTGCGAAGGATTCGGATCTTCGGGCGATTCACTAAGGTAGTTCCCCCGATGTCCACCAGGTGTCGCTGCTGCGCTGAAGTCCGTCGGAATGCACTGAACTTCACCGTCCTAACGTGGGTGCAGGTAAGCGACACCGAATCTGTCGGGTTTTTTTTACGGCCAGGCTCCCCGATTTCCGTCACGTGCACGCCGGCGGCGATGCGCCACAATCCGATCGCCAAAAACCCGGGGCAATTCAGGGAAAATCGGCGCAAATCGGAAATATTCAGATAACCCGTCGGAAAAACGCGATAGTAAATGACCCCCAATGTGATCAAGTGCCGATGTTATTTCAGTCCTCCCGATCCTGGTTTGCAAGAAGACATCATGTGACCCATGCAGCCAATCAGTGGCCACGGTGGACAGTTACCACATTGCACTGTCACTGCTAAACGTGGATAGCTAGGATGCTGAAAACAAGACGTGACCACCATTGGCATCACCACGATTAGTAAGAAGTGAGTAGTGTGTAATATATACATTTTTTATTTTATTTTTTTAAATAAAATATAATTTGACTAATTCCTTGAGAGCTTACGGGTTGGTTGTTGGAGATCCCAGCTTCAGGGTGCCCTGCTATAAGCTTATTATCAGACCTCTCTTAAAGGTCCATAGTCCAAAAGTTTTTTTCACACTTGCACAAAACTTTCCCTAATTTTATGTCTAAAGCTAAATTCTGAATTTTTAGTTTCCTGTTCTGTGACACCAGTGCATTGTGGGAGATCACATGACCGTTACACTGAGCCCGACTGTCACATGTCTGACAACAGTGAGCTAACCCGTTGTCTGTTTCCAAGGGCGACCTGCTCAATCTAAAGCAGCTCGGTTTATGCTTGGAGAAGACGACACAAAGTTATAACACAAACTTGATACTAAACAAAAATTGGAAGCATTACATTTTAATCATATACATTGTAACATATCCAATCTTCTGCTGTGCACAGGGCATTGTATATAATATGTGTGTGTATATATATATAGATGTGTGTGTAAAATGTGCTGAAAACCCAAACTCGGCTTATACTCGAGTAAAAAAAATATTGGTTTTACCAGGTTTTCGTGGTAAACTTAGGGGCCTTGACTTATACTTGGGTCGGCTTGCTCATTCTCCTGGATCTATCGGCAGCGTTCGATACTGTGGACCACCAGCTCCTCCTCAGGGGCTTCACTCCATTGGCCTGAAGGACCCTGCACTCTCTTGGTTTTCCTCCTATCTCTCTGACCGCACTTTCAGTGTCTCCTTTTCTGGATCTATCTCTTCTTCTGTTCCGCTCTCTGTCGGGGTCCTCAGGGCTCAGTCCTAGGTCCTCTTCTCTTCTCTCTCTATACTGCACCCATTGGACAAACCATCAGCAGATTTGGTTTCCAGTATCATCTTTATGCTGATGACACCCAGCTATATACTTCTGTATGTAACATCACCCCTGCCTTACTCCAGAACACTAGTGACTGTCTCTCT
>WNYA01002464.1:0-38550 GCA_019512145.1 Engystomops pustulosus | reverse complement strand
GTTGGTGGTGCAGTCACTGTGTACATACATGACATTACTTATCCTGTACTGATCCTGAGTTACATCCTGTATTATACCCCAGAGCTGGACTCACTATTCTGCTATAGCAGTGTCTAGACTAGAGGACTTCTTTGTAGATGAGCAGACCTGGTGGTTGACTTGTCTGCCTGACCTGGACATGTTGCTGAATTGGTGACGACCCAGCAAGTTGACTCAACTATCCGCAGATCTGCCAATCCGGTAATATTGCGGGTCAGGCGGCCATCTGATCCGCTCAGCTCTACTCTTCTTACAACATGACTGGCACACAAAAGCTTTTCAGACAGTGATCCAGCAGGGGATGCTGCGGTCTATGTGGTGCTTACTGTGGCGGTCGTACAGTCTGTACACGGCTTTGCTCCCTGGTATAGTCGTCTTTTCTTGGTCCTCGCTGATCTTGATACGTGGTTGGTCGTTCACCTGCACCAACTACAATGACAAGAGTCTGTGACACTGGAGCGGTGATCCAACCAGGCTGAGGCCATGACTGTTTTATATCCCTGTCCTGTCTACACCAATCACTTACCTCCAGATGCCCAAAACCAAATCTACCAGTTATTAGCAGCTTCTACATAATCATTACACTGTGACGGGGGAGTAACATTGTGCAAAAGCCCTTACACCTCACCTTCCCTCGTCCGTCCTGCCCCGCCTCTCCCTCCCTCCTCGTCCGTCCTGCCCCGCCTCTCTCCTTCCCCTCCTCCGCCGTCCTTCCCCGCCTCTCCCTTCCTCCTCCTCCGCCATCCTTCCCCGCCTCTCCCTTCCTCCTCCTCCGCCATCCTTCCCCGCCTCTCCCTCCCTCCTCCACCGTCCTTCCCTGCCGCTCTCTTCCTCATCCAGGCTGATCATGGTAATGGTAAAAATCTGCCATGTCCACATCTGCCATTGGGGAGACTTGGGCACCCCCTTGCACCTGTGACCTGCTGATGCCAGCAGATTCAGATGATTTGTATCTAGTATGTGGCCAGGATACACAGGAGATCATCCCGGATAAAAGATTCTGGTCCCGGCCCCATAGGAAACCTAATACCCCGGATATATCTGACCTTGTAGACACAGCCCAGGGACGGCTGCAGGGGGCAGGTGACCAGGTGGGTGCCAACACCAATCACATTGATCTCATTCTCCTGTAAGTACAGAGATAACACAACATTATTACTTACCCATGGAGTCTGATATTATAAATATACTGATGTGCAGCAAAAAAACTCCTGCATAGGTACAAGCAAAGCTTCCTGCCGCCACCACTAGGTGGGGCCCAGGAGATTATTGCAGACTGATCATACATAGAATCCAATGGTTACACAGTCTGCAGTCAATGCCTGAGCTCCCCCTAGTGGTGGCTGCAGGTAGTGAATTTCATGGTCTATGTAGAGGCTTTGGAGCTTTGCATGTGACCTGTAGGGGGCGCTGGGTGCACTCACTGCTCGTGTCAGAAGCTTCAGACTCTTCTCGCTGATGTTATTACTGACGGCAATAGACAAGGTCCTGAAACTGGGAGCCTCAAACCTACAACAAGGAGAGAAGTCACATCCAGGAGGTGCAGCAACATGCCCCAGGGGAGGGTGAAGATTGGGACGAGGGGACAAGAGAAAGGACATGGTGCTCCCCTCTGCACGGGACCCTCACCTCTCCGCACACTGCAGGAAAATCTTCCGGATCTCCACAGACTGTCAGGCAAGGTCTCGCTGTCCAGTCGCACCCCAACTGCCGTGACCCCAAATCTGCAGGGCAAGAGCCACCGCACAAGAAATTGGGGATCCCGCTCTGGCAGGCAAAGAGTCGGTGGGTAGGACACGTATATTGACTGAACACCCGTGGCTCGCGGGCCCCTTTAATCATCACGCTCTGTGGTGTCCACCACCACCAGGAAGGTTCGGGGGAAGGCCTATGGCGTAGGACACCAAAGGCGCCAGTTCTCCGGGGTTCGTGCTCTGCGGAGGGATCCGCAGAAGGTCGCAACTCTTTGCAGCACGACTGCGCCAACGCCAGGAAATCTGCCCTCCCTCCTGACTACCAGCCGGGTCTGGCAAGGCCTGATGGGATGAAATAACCCATGTATCATGCCTGGGTGATGAATACAAGCCTCCAGCGCGGGGGAGGGGCTTCTTATATCCGTACTGGTGCCGGACTTCATCAGGGAGTGAAAGATGCCACGTCGGATGATGGGCCACGGTGCCGCCACTGGAAGGCCAAACCGCTGCCCGCCAGCACGTTACTGGTGCGTCAAAAGACCTAAGGAGGTGGAAAATCAGCGGCGGTGCACGCCAGATCCAGCAGTTTGTCATGCGGTGGTCCCCACACTTACCCCCGATTTATAAGAATATTTGGAGGCAGAGAGACCCCCGTCCAGGACCTGCGCCCCCTCACCCCATCTCCACCAACTTATTGTTGCACCCCACCACGAGGCGGAAACGAGCCAGCGTTAGTGGCTACAGGCTGGAAGAATGAACAAAGCTGGTGGAGTTATGTGCAATGCTCTGCAAAGATATACAACTGCTTGCTGTCAGTGAATGGAGAGAATGCGCCTCAGTTATCTATAATTACCGGTCCTATGAGAAGGTTAGGTGTGGGCGCTATCATACTACGCCATGGGGGGGGATTCAGGATCATATAAGGATTATGATCAGACCCCCCCCCCTCGGTGTCAGTCTTTACTGCAGCTCTAGCTTTCTATTTGTCATCCAGAATGAGCAGAACTGCAGAGTCTTGTCCTCCCAGCGGTCTGGTGTTACCTACCTGGGTAGTTCAACCAGGCAGAGCGGGTTGGTCCCAGCAGCTCGCACCACCAGGAGGGGCCCCCGACACCTTCATCAACGGCCCTCCGCAGGAGATCACAGACCTACGCCTGACCAATCAGAGCACAGCCACCCCCCCCCCACTCCGGCCAATCAGCCAGTCTCACATCTATGGGGCAGGCGACTCTATGGATTACTTCCACCACTTTTTAAGGGTAGTGCCATAGAGAAATACATGGTGTCTACTTGTTACTGTTATCCAGGCCTCTGCTTCCTGTCATTGAATGAGAACATTTATATTTGGAGGTTGCAAAATTGCAACCCAACTGTAGTTTGTTACAATGTATCAGTCTGGAGGATTACACTGTAACAAACCCTCAGCTGTAAGAGGTATTAGGATGATTCCAGTATCTTGGAGTATAGGGGGTCCGGGTGATGTGCCAGGGGGTCATTCTCTGTACCCGGGGGCCGGAGGGCGCCATACCTACTCTAGGAAACACGATGGATCCCTCCGGCACAGACGCCAGGGTCACCTCCGAGGCGTCAACCGACTCCAGGAACTGAAAGAAGCCGCGATCCACAGAGGGAGGACGGAAGTAGCTGAGGAAGAGAGGGTAGTCACGCAGGTAGCATAGGTTCGAGGGGGAACGACACGCTGTAATGTACCGCTAAGGTGAAGGAGAAAGGGCGTATTGCAACTTTGTTGATGCACTATAAAAGGTCGAATGGGGAGAGAAAGGATAACAAGGGTTAAAAGGGAACGGGGATTGGGCGTAGAAAGTCACCGGGTGGGACTGGAGTGCAGTAGCTGTGGAAGAGGGACCACCCGTCATGGAGAAAAGAGACATTAAATAACTACAAGCCATGAAGGCGCGCAATGTACTCCACTTTCCAACACGGGGGAGGTAGTGACGAAAAATAACAATACAGACTCTTTGCGAGAGCCTTGGAATTGGATAGTTACAATTGAAAAGCCTTTAACCAGGATCCATTGGGAGGGCAGTCGGGTGCGCCAAGCAGCCGAGGGAATTCCAGCTCAGCGCCATAGGAGGAAAGTGGCTGGCAGTTAAAAACTCGTAGTTGATGTCGGGAGGGCGGGCGTTCCGCCGAAGAGCGACCGACCCGCCAGTCCCGGCCCCTGTCTCTCGGGCGCCCCCGGATGCGCTTCGCTGCGTGTTCCCCGGGGGCCCGAACGTTTACTTTGAAATTAGAGTGTTCAACAGGCCGTTCGCCTGGAATAATTCGCAGCTAGGAATAAGGGAAACGGACTTGGTTCTCTTTTGTTGGTGTTTGAGAACTAGGGCCCATATTTAGGAGGGGACGGCGGGGGCACCGTACTGTGCTGCTAGATTGACAATTCTTGGGACCGGGCAAGCAACCCGAGAGACGAAAGCACTGGCCAGAATTTTTTATTAGCAAACGAAAAGTCGAGTGTGTCGGTTACCTGATTCATGTCCCATCACCTCCTGTTCGTCGTAGGTCAATGTTGATGTGCAATCCACGATCGACGACCGGAGATTTACAGGAGGCGGTTATTCAACATGAACTCAAAGGGGAAGTAGATTTTAATCAGGGAAAAAAAAGTCAGTGGGTGAGTCTGGTGGGCGTGGGATGTCAGCTAATGGTTCTACAGACTTGAAAATTAAAAGGCTAAAAAGTGAAGTCGTGAAACGCGAAAAACACACGTGATAAGAGGGTCAAAGAGGAGCTATGCGGGGTATCAAAACGGGTGTAACCTCACACCGGTCCCCGGACACGGAAGGAGGGACCGATTGATAGATACTTTTGTTGGTTTTCTGGTCCCATACGGTAGGGTGGGGACCCCCTGTAATCAACTGGTGGTGGGGGCTGGTCACATACTGTAGAGGGACCCCTGTAATCACTGGTGGGGGGCTGGTCACATACTGTAGAGGGGACCCCCTGTAATCACTGGTGGGGGTGGCTGGTCACATACTGTAGAGGGGGACCCCCGGTAATCACTGGTGGGGGGCTGGTCACATACTGGGGAGGGGACCCCCTGTAATCGCTGGTGGGGGGCTGGTCACATACTGGAGACATCGCTGAAGTTTGTTACGGTTTGGCTACATTCTCGCTTGAAGATCTTGGGACACGTTCTGTGGCTTCTCCATCACTGAAGATGGCGGCTGCTCCTCCGCAGGGATGACAGGAGGCCGTGCAGGGTCTCAGTCACTGCGACCTGAATACAAGAAGAGAAGAGGCAGCTGAGACCTGAAGACTCGAGCAGCAGCTTGTAGGAAATGCTGAGACCGATGTCATAGGCAAAGGGCAGGAGCTGCAGCCGAGGTCCTCTATCTATATGTTAGGGGGATTGTGACCGTGATGTAATGGTGGAAGCCCCCACCCCCTCCATCCTCACTTTTTCTGGTACAATGTTTGATCCATGACCCCACATCACAGCTGACCCCTGCCAGAAGATGCGAGGCTCCAAAATCCCATATACCAGTGGTGGCTAACCTATGGCCTCCAGGTATCTTCCTGCAGTCCCAGGCAGCCCAGGACTTGCTGTCCACAGTTATATTAAAGTGACAGCTGTACCTGGGACTACTGGAGGAGTGGGAAGGTGCGGACAGATCTGGATTATCATTGTAGCTCCGGCCCTGACAATTCCTCCCGTTTATGGGACCCTGGAGCGAAGCTACAATGATCATCCAAATATCTTCTGCATTATTGGTGTCCTCAGGGGCTGGTATGAATGAAAGCTGTGACAGAGAAGAGAGTTTATTCCCAGCAACCTTAGATACAGGCAAAAAGTGCACTAGCGATATATATGGGCATGACAGATGGCGAATTATTCTAGAGGCACGCATGTACGGATGGATAGAAGTGCGTATAATAATCACAGAAAGTGACTGACCTCGTAGAGACGGTCGCCCCATAATTAGAGGAAATAGACCAATATATAATAAACTATTCCCTCTCATAATTATTTGAAAAATCTGAATTCTTTTCCCACCACTCCAATTTTAAATCTCTTGTTTCCATACATGTAGTATAAGTAGTACATCCATCTTGTCTTGTTATTATTGATAAAAGTAAAATTTTATTGCTCTTTGGTCTATGGACCTTTAGTTTGCAGAAATACACATTTTGTGGTTATATACTGGCCACTATAGGTCCAGACCATGCCAGTGATCTTAGGTGTATCTATTTATTTTGTCCACCTGGGTGGTAGTTTGGGCACTCAGTCTCTAAGAGGTTGGCCATCACTGCCATATAAGATGTGTAAGTGACCAGACTACAGGACGCCTACAGGTAATGCACAGGGTGAGATAACAGCACATTATTCTAACTGCAGCAGCAGCTCCTGAAGTCTCCCCCTGACCCCACCTCACTTTACTACAAAGCACCAGTATAATTCTATGGCAGGTCCGGTTTGGTACTGACCTGTGGTGTAATGCAGCGGCGCCCCCCACCATCCACTCGTCATGGAGGAGACGTGATTCCTGCCCGAGCCCCAGACATTATCAGTCACATTAGATTTTCATATATTACAGTTTTAGCATCTCTGCCGCTCTCCCAGGGGACTTGCAAGGGGTTTACTTTATAGGTCCCATAGTTTTTGGATAAAAGTAATACATTATCTTCGCCCTACACATGGTGAAGTGTGTCCCAGCCCCCCCCCCCCCCCTTACCCGATAGGGTTGGGGGTCGTCCAGCCGGCGCTGCAGGGGGCTGAGGCCGCTCAGGGATCTCTGGGTGTAGGATCTGACCTCAGCGATTGTTGGAAGAGGCTGCACAACCTGAAAGCACAAGGCGGCGCTCAGGGCAGCAGCTTCTAGGAGGAAAGCTCCACTTTTCTTACATCTGTCCCTCATCTCCCACAAATATCAGGCCCCCGATACCTGTCCGTGCTGGAAGTAGAGGCGATGCAAGGATTCTGCTCTGATCGGAGTCACACACTCATTATCGGCACCTCTGCCCAATTCAATACACCGTTCACTTCCTTTCCCTGAATCCCTTCTATTCTCCTTCCCCCCCCCCCCCCCTCCCAGCGTCATGAGGTCCAGGAGCTGCTGATCTGTAACCAATGAGGGAAGCATAGAGACACAGTGTAACACTCACTATTCTGCTGCGGGTGCAGTCACTGTACATACTGACATACTGCTCCTGTAGCTGATCCTGAGTTACATCCTTATTATACCCATGAGCTTCACTCACTATTCTGCTGCTGGTGTCAGTCACTGTGTACATACTGACATTACGCTTATCCTGTACTGTCCTGGTTACATCCTTTATTATACCCCAGAGCTCACTCACTATTTCTGCTGCTGTTGCATCCTGTGTACAGACATGACTTACTTATCCTGTACTGATCCTGCGTACCTCCTGTATTACACCCCAGAGCTGCACTCACTATCTGCTGCTGGCAGTCACTGTGACATACATGACCATTACTATCCTGTATGATCCTGAGTTACATCCTGTATATACTCCAGACTGCACTCACTATTCTGGCGCTGGTGCATCACTGTTTACATATCATGACATTACTTTGAATTCCCCTGTACTATCCTGAGTTACATCCCTTTATTATACCCCAGAGCGCCCCTCACTATTCTGCTGCTGGTGCGTCCCTGTGTACATAACATGACATTACTTATCCTGTACTGACCTGAGTTACATCCTTTTTATGACTCCATACTGCAACTCACTATTCTGCTGCTGGGTGCAGTCCACTGGTCTCATGACATACTTATCTGTACTGAGCTGATGTCTGACATCCTGTACTGATCCTGGGTTACTCCTGTTTTACCCCAGAGCTGCACTCCTATTCTGCTGCTGCTGCATTCCTGTGTACCTACATGACATTACTTATCCTGTACTGATCCTGAGTTACATCCTTGTATTATACTCCAGAGCTGCACTCACTATTCTGCTGCTGGTGCATTCACGGTGTACATACAGGACATTACTTATCCTGTACTGATCCTGAGTTACTCCTGTATTATACACCAGAGTTCACTCACTATTCTTGCTGGTGCGTCACTGTGTACATACATGACATTACTTTATCCTGTACTGATCCTTAGTTACATCCTGTATTAGACCCCCGAGCTGCACTCACTATTCTGCTGCTGGTGCAGTCACTGTGTACATGAATGGCATGACATTACTTTATCCTGTACTGATCTGAGTACATCCTGTCTTATACCCCGGAGCTGCCTCACTATTTCTGCTGCGGCAAAATGCAGTCACTGTGTACATACAGACATTACTATCCCTGTAGCTGCTCCTGATTAACATCCTGGATTATACCCAGGCTGCACCTCACTATTCTGCTGCGGTGCGTCACTGTGTAACATACATGACATTACTTCTCCTGTACGGATTCCTGATTACATCCTGTATTACACCCCAGAGCTGCACTCACTATCTGCTGCTGGTGCAGTCCACTGTGTACATACATGACATTACTTATCTGTACTGATCCTGAGTTACAATCCTGTATAACCCCAGAGCTGCACCACTATTCTCGGCTGGTGGCAGTCAGTGTAACATACAGGAATTACTTATCCTGTACTGATCCGAGTTACCTCCTGTATTATACCCCAGAGCTGCCTCACTATTCTGCTGCTGTGCAGTCACTGTCATACATGACATTACGTTTCCTGTACTGATCCTGAGTTACTCCTGTATATACCCCAGAGCTGCTGCCTCACGTTATTTTGCTGGTGGTGATCCCTGTGTCCATACGACATTACTTATCCCGTAACGGATCTGAGTTAATCCTGTATTATACCCCAGAGCTGGACTCACTATTCTGCCATATAGCAGTGTCTAGTATAGAGGAACTTCTTTGTAGATGAGGCAGACCGGGGTCGACTTGTCCGACTTACCTGGACAATGTTGCTGAATTTGGGTGACGACACAGCAAGTTGACTCCACTATCCAAGATCTGCCAATCCGGTATAGTGCGGTCGGCGCCACTGAATCCGCTCACTCTACTCTCTACAACATGACTGGTACACACACGCTTTTCAGACAGTGATCCGCGGGGATGCTGGCGGTCTCATGTGTGCTTACTGTGGCGGTCCGTACAGTCTGTACACGGCTTTGCTCCCGGTATAGTCGTCTTTTCTTGGTCCTGCTGATCTTGATACGTGGTGTCGTTCACCTCCACCAACTACAATGACAGAGTCTGTGACACTGGAGCGGTGATCAACCAGTGCTGAGCCATGACTGTTTTATATCCCAGGGGGGGGGGGTGGGGGGGGGGGGGTGGTGGGGGGGTGGGGGGGGGGGGGTGGGGGTGGGGGGTGGGGGGGGGGGGGGGGGGGGGGGGGGGGTCGGTTTTGTTTTTTTGTGGGGGGTGTGCGTGTGTTTTTTCTTTTTCCTTGGGGGGGTTTTTTTTCTTCTCCCCCCCTCCTTACCTCCATTGCCCAAACCAATCTACCATTTATTAGCACTTCACATAATTATACACTTTGACGGGGAGTAACACATTGTGCACAAGCCCTACATACCCTCACCTTCCCTGCTCCTCCTCCGTCCTTTCCGCCGCCTCGTCGCCTCCCTCCCTTCTCCTCCTCACTTCCGCTTCCTCGCCCCTCCCTCCCTCCCTCCCTGCTCCGCCGTCCTTCCCCGCCTCTCCCCTTCCTCCTCCTCCCTCCTCCCGTCTCTTCCTCTCCTGTCCTCCCCTCTTCCCCCTCCTCCTCGCCGTCCTTTCCCCGCCTCTCCCTTCCCTCCTCTTCCGTTCCCCTCTCCTCCGCCCTGCCGTCCTTCCCCCTCCTCCCTTCCTCCCCTCCTCCGTCCTCCGCCGTTTCCCCGCCTCCCTTCCTCTCCTCCTCCTCACCGCTCCCTTCCTCCCCCCTCCCCTCCCCTCCCCCCTCCTCCTCGCTCCTTCCCGCCTGCTCCTCCTTCCTCCCCCTCCTCCGCCGTCCTTCCCCGCCCCTCTCCCTCTCCTCCTCCGCCCGCCGTCCTTGCCTCCCTCACCCTCCCTCCCGGCCTCCTACCCCCCTCTCCCTTCCGTCCTCCGCCGCCTTCCCGCTCCGTTCCTCCTGCCGCGTCATCCGCTCTCCCTTCCTCCTCCTTCCTCCGCGCCTCCCCCCGCTCTCCTTCCTCCTCCCCTCCGTCCCTCCCTCCCGCTCTCCCGTCCTCTCCCGTCTTCCCTCCTCTCCTCCTCCTCCTCCGTTTCCCCTCTCCTCTCCCCTCTCCGTCCTTCCCTCCGCCTCTCCTCCTCCTGCCTCCCTCCGCCTCCTTCCTCCTCCTCGCTCCTTCCCCGCCTCTCCCTCTCCCTCCGTCCCCTCCGCACTCCTCCCCCCGCCCTCCTTCCTCCATCTCCCCGGCCGGCCCCTCCTCCACTTCCTCTCCTTCTCCTCCCCCGTCCTTCCCGCCTCTCCCTCCCCTCCTCCTCCGTCCTCCCCTCCCTCCTCCTCTGTGCCCGGTCCTTCCCGCCGTTCGCTTCCTCCTCATGCCTCCGGGGGCCGTCACTTCCCGCCCTGCGCTTGCGTCTGCCTGGGCGTCATCGGAATCGTCCCCGGCTCCCCTTTTCGGCTTCCCGACGCTCCTCCTCTCTCGCTTCCGGTCCTCCCGCCGCTCTCTTCCCTCCTCCGCCGTCCTCCCCCCTCTCCTTCCTCCTCCTCCGCCGTCCTTCCCCGCCTCTCCCTTCCTCCTCCTCCGCCGTCCTTCCCCGCCTCTCCCTTCTCCCTCCTTCCCCGCCCCTCTCTCCCTCCTCCGCCGTCCTTCCCCGCCCCTCTCCGCCGTCCTTCCTCCGCCCTCCTTCACCCTCCCCCTTCCGCCCTCCTCCTCCTTGCCGCCCTTCCCCCCCTCTCTCCCTGCCTCCCGTCCCGTCCTTCCCCGCCCCTCTCTCCCTCCTCCGCCGTCCTTCCCCGCCCCTCTCTCCCTCCTCCGCCGTCCTTCCCCGCCCCTCTCTCCCCCCTCCTCCGCCGTCCTTCCCCGCCCCTCTCTCTCTTCCGCCGTCCTTCCCCGCCCCTCTCTCCCTCCTCCGCCGTCCTTTCCCTTCGCGCCCCTCTCTCCCTCGCTCCTCCGCTCCTTCGCCCCCGCCCTCCCGTCTTGCCCACCTTCCTCCCCCTCCTCCTCCTCCCTCTCCTCCGCCTTCCTTCCACCCCTCGCCTCCTCCTCCGCCCTCCCTCCCCTCCCCCTCCTCCTCGCCGTCCTTCCCCCCGTCTCCCTCTCTCCCTCCTCCGCGACCTTCCCGCCCCTCTCTCCTCCCTCCTCCGTCCTCCGCCCCCCCTTCCCCCGCCTCCTCCTCCCTCCTCCTCCGCTCCTTTTTCCCCGCCCCTCTCTCCTCTCTCCCCGTCCTCCCCGCCGTCCTCCCTTCTCTCCTCCTCCGCCTCCTTCCCGCCTCTCCCTCCTCCTCCGCTTCCCCCGCCCTCCTCCCCCTCGCTCCTCCGTCCATGAATTCCCCCTCTCCTCCCGCACCGTCCTTCCCTCGCCGCTCTTCTCTCTCTCTTCCTCATCGCTGATCATGGTATGGTAAAATCTCCATGTCCAAATCTGCCATTGGGAGACTTGGCCCCCCTTTCACTAGTACCTGCTGATGCCACGCAGATTCGATTGATGTGTATCTAGTAGTGGCCGGATACACGGAGATCTCCCGATAAAAGTTCTGGTCCCTGGCCCCATAGGAACCCTATACCCCGTATATATCTTACCTTGTAACGACCGCGCCAGGGCTGGCTGCGGGGTCGGTGACCAGGGTGGGTGCCAACACCAATCACATTGATCTCATTCTCCTGTACGTACAGATAAACATTATTACTTACCCTGGATCGATATTATAAATATACTATGTGCACAAAAAACTCCTGCTAGTCCCAGCACGCTTCCTGCCGCCACCACTAGGTGGGGCCCAGGAGATTATTGGCAGACTGATCATACAGAATCCATTGTTACACAGTCGGCAGTCAATGCCTGAGCTCCCCCTAGTGTGGCTGCGGTAGTGATTTTCATGTTCTATGTAGAGCTTGGAGCTTTGCATGTGACCTGTAGGGGGCGCTGGGTGCACTCCCTGCTCGTGTCAGAAGCTTCAACTCTTCTCGTCTGATTTATTAACTGACGGCATAGACCAGGTCCCTGAAACTGGGAGCCTCAAACTACACAAGGAGAAGTCACATCCATGAGGTGCACGCAACATGCCCCAGGGGAGGGTGAAGATTGGGACGAGGGACAAGAAGGACATGGGTTGCCCTCTGCCGGGACCCTCACCTCTCCGCACACTGCAGGAAAATCTTCCGGATCTCCACAACTTTCGCGCCAGTCTCCGCTGTCCAGTCGCACCCCAACTGCCGGTACCCCAAATCCTGCAGGCAAGAGCCCCGCACAGACATTGGGGATCTCCGCTCCTGGCATGTCAAAATCGGTGGTTTAGGACCACGTATATCACTGAACACCCGTGGTCCCGGGCCCCTCTTACATCATCAACGCTGTAGGTGTCCACCACCACCAGAAGTTTTCGGTGGAGGCTATGGCGTAGGACACCAAGGCCGCCAGTTCTCCGGTTCGTGCTCTGCGAGGATCTGTCAGAAGGTCGCACACTCTTTGCAGCCCACGACTGCGCCAACGCCAGGAATCTGCCCCTCCCTCCTGACTACCAGCCGGGTGCAAGGCCTGATGGGAGAAATAACCCATGTATCATTGCCTGGTGATTAGTACAAGCCTCCAGCGCGGGGGAGGGCTTCTTATATCCTTACCTGGTCCGGACTTCATCCAGGTAGCTGAAAAAGCACGTAGAGTGGGCCACGTGCCCGCCACTTGGAATGCCAAAACCGCTGCCGCCAGCACGTTACTGGTGCAGTCAAAGCCTAAGGAGGTGGACATCAGCGGCGGTGCCCACAAAGATCCAGCAGTGTCTCAGGTGGTCTCCACACTTACCCCCGATATAAGAATATTTGGAGGCAGAGCCCCCGTCCGACCCTGCCGCCCTCCTCAGACCCATCCTCCCCACTTCTTGTCTGCACCCACCACGATGCGGAACGAGCAGCGTTAGTGCTACCAGCGTCAGAATGAACAAAGCGGAGGAGTCCGGGTTACGTGCAATGCTCTGCAATAGATATACAACTGCTTGCTGTCAGGAATGGAGGTATCGCCTCAGTCTCTCTCTAATTACCGGTTCATGAGCAGTCTAGGTGTGGGCGTATCACTTTACTCTCGCCATGGGGGGGATTCAGGATCTTATAAGGATTGATGATCAGATCCCCCCCTCGTGTCAGTCCTTTACTGCAGCTAGCTTTCTATTTGTCATCCGGGACGTCCAATGAACAGAACTGCAGCGTCTGTCCCTCAAGTGGTCGGTGTTACCTACCTGGCTAGTTCACCAGCAGAGCAGTGGTCTCCAGCAGCTGCACCACCAGGAGGGCCCCCGCACCTTCATCAACGGCTCCTGCAGGATACACATGAACACGCCTGACCAATCATAGCACAGCCCCCCCCCTCCGGCCAATCAGCAGTCTCCATCTATGGGGCAGGGATCTATGGATCTCACATTTAAAGGGCTAGTGCCATAGAGAATACATGGTGTCTACTTGTTACTGTTATCCAGGCCTCTGCTTCCTGTCATTGAATGAGAACATTTATATTTGGAGGTTGTAAAAATGCAACCCAACTGTAGTTTGTTACAATGTATCAGTCTGGAGGATTACACTGTAACAAACCCTCAGCTGTAAGAGGTATTAGGATGATTCCAGTATCTTGGGTATGGGGTCCGGGGTTGATGTGCCAGGGGGTCATTCTCTGTACCCGGGGGCCGGAGGGCGCCATACCTACTCTAGGAAACACGATGGATCCCTCCGGCACAGACGCCAGGGTCACCTCCGAGGCATCAACCGACTCCAGGAACTGAAAGAAGCCGCGATCCACAGAGGGAGGGAGGACGGACGCCAAGTACTGGAGGTCTGCAATACACAGGGGAGGGGTCAGAGAGCAGGGGCAAAGAGGGAGGGGCACGAGAGAGCAGGGCAGGGGGCAAAGAGGGGGCAACGAGAAAGAGGGGGGCAAAGAGGAGGGGCACGAGAGAGCAGGCAGGGGGCAAGGAGGAGGGGCACGAGAGAGCAGGGCAGGGGGCAAAGGGTCGGGCAACGAGAGCACCGAGAGGGGAGACAAGGGGGGGCAACGGGGCGGGGCAAATTGGCACGGGGGGAGGGGAATGGCACGAGAGAGCAGGGCAGGGGCAAGGGGAGGGCACAGAGAGAGCAGGGCAGGGGCAAAGGGGAGGGGCACGAGAAGAGCGCAGGCCAACCAAACCGCAAAGGGGGAGGGCACGAAAGAGCAGGCAGGGGGCAAGGGGAGGGCACGAGAGAGCAGGGCGGGGGCAAAGAGGAGGGGCACCAGAGAGCAGGCAGTGGGGCAAAGGAGGGAGGGCACGCGAGGCAGGCAGGGGGGCAAAGGGGTAGGGGCACGAGAGAGCAGGCAGGGGGGCAAAGGGGAGGTGCACGAGAGATCAGGCAGGGGGCAAAAGGGAGGGCACAGAGAGCAGCAGGGGGCAAAGGGTAGGGGCACTAGAAGAGCAGGCAGGGGGCAAGGGGAGGGGCCTGAGAGCATGCAGGGAGCAAAGGGGAGGGCAACGAGAGAGCAGCAGGGGGCAAAGAGGAGGGGCACGAGAGCAGGGCAGGGGCAGGAGGAGGGGCACGAGAGAGCAGGCAGGGGCAAAGGGGAGGGGCACGCAGAGAGCAGGGCAGGCGGGCAAAGGGTAGGGGCACGAGAGAGCAGGGCAGGGGGCAAAGGGGAGGGGCACGAGAGAGCAGGGCAGGGGGCAAGGGGAGGGGCACGAGAGAGCAGGGCGGGGGCAAAGAGGAGGGCACGAGAGAGCAGGGCGAGGTCAAAGAGGAGGGTGCACGAGAGATCAACGGGGCTGAGGAGCAAGAGAAGCGGATGAGCACAGGCGGTAGGGCAATAGGGCACGGGCCGGTAGGGGAGAGGCACAAGAGAGCAGCAGGGGCACTAAGAGCGATGGGCAAGGGCGGGGGGGCAAATATGTAGGGCACAGAGCGCAGTGCAGGTTGCAAGGGTGAGGTGTATGAAGAGCAGGCAGAGGGCAAAGGGGGAGGGGTATGAGGGGGCTCAGGGGTATAAAGGTCAGTGACAGGTGGGGGGGCAGTTATGTCTGTACATATACGGCACAGTCCGCTCTCCTCACCCGCCGCAGAGAAGTGAAAGTCCCGCAGGAAGTGCAGCGTCTCTTCCAGGCCACAGAACACGGTGAAGCCGCCATTGAACGGAGCCTCCCGGAAGAAGAGCTCGAACTCGGCGGCCTCCCGGTGCCGGCCGCTCCGCCAGTAGCCGTACGCCATGGTGAACTGGTAGAGATCGGTGAGCAGCGGCAGCTCCATGCCGGCGGACACCATGACACCGTGCGGCCAATGACAGCTATTAAATACACAGGAAGTCCCGCCCCCGGCACCCAAAGCATGCCGGGAAGTGTAGTCCCAGCCGAGCGCCTGCGCATGCGTAATATGCCTGACTGGACGCCTCGTCTGTGACACAGTCCCCTCACTCCAAAAGGGAACCTGTCAGCAGGTGTATCCCCACTAAACTAGCAGCCCCTCAGGTATACAATGTCCTTTCTAGAATTCCCTCCTTTATATCACATCTCTCCCTGCCTGAGAAGCTAAAAGGTTCATTGGGGAAGCTGAAGGTCACATACACTTACAGGAACCTACCTGACAGAACTCTAACCCTGTGCTGTCTGGTGTTGGTGTATCATAAATTGCAGTGTAGAGATCAGGGGTATGGCTGGTGCTGAAGTATCATAAATCACGGTGCAGGGAGTAGGACTATGTCTGGTGTTGGTGTATCATAAATCGCAGTGTAGAGAGCAGGGGTATTTTACTGTAGCTCAGTTCACATTCACTTCAAAGGGATCTGAGTTGCAACACAGTAACGGAACCACAGATGCGCATAGGAATATATCAGTAGTCCTGGAGTACAACATGTTTACCACTCAAGGATTGACTGATACAACAGTAACAAACCCTCAGCTATAAGAAATATTTGAGGAGGATAGATTTTAGGGCTCTAGATGTGAAGAAGAAAAATTCTGTTCACTGACAGCAAGCAGAGGTCATGAATGATGAATGAGACATGACTGAGGTTCCTCCATCTTTATTCCTATATAGTGTCACAGGTCTGAGGTCACAGCGCGGAGCTCTTCAGGATGGTGAGGATGGCTCCCAGCGCCAGGATGATGGCGGCACAGCCGGGCTTGGTGCTGGTGCTGCTGTTGGCGTTACACAGGTCGGTGGTGCAGCAGGAGGTGGAGGTGATGAATCCAGCAAAGCTGTCACTGCCGGATGTGCAGGATGCGATACAAGTCTTGGTGATGCTCATATACGAGATCCCGGCTGAGAATAAGTGAGAAATATGTTAATTGGCTTCTCCTAGTCATGTGATCAGTGGGTGGGGTTATGACTACCTGGCTGTAGATGAATGAGGGCACCTCTCAGGCCCAGGGTTGTAGCTCAAGATTTAGGGGCCTAAGGGCAAATGTTCAGCTATCTCCACACAAATTCTCCTCAAACCCCCCAGTCATGAATCATTTGTAGCTTTTACTATCAAAGGACCTACCAATTCAGCGCTAGCACAAGGTCCACTGTTTTGATGAACAAGCCCCTCTCCTCCAAAAATATATGTTATAGAGAGCACTTATCTACACTATAGCACAACGTGTCTAATATGGCATCTTGGGGAAGAATATTATAAAAAGAGCGGGGATATGTCTACTTTATCATAAATCTCAGTGCTGAGAGCAGCGCTATGTCTGGTGCTGGTGTATCATAAATCTCAGTGCAGAGAGCAGGGCTAAGTCTGGTGTTGGTGTATCATAAATCTCATTGCAGGGAGCAGGGGTATGTCTGGTGCTGGTGTATCGTAAATCTCATTGCAGGGAGCAGGGGTATGTCTGGTGTTGGTGTATCATAAATCTCATTGCAGGGAGCAGGGCTAAGTCTGGTGTTGGTGTATCATAAATCTCAGTGCAGAGAGCAGGGGTATGTCTGGTGCTGAAGTATCATAGATCTCAGTGCAGCGAGCAGGGCTATGTCTGGTATTGGTGTATCATAAATCTCAGTGCAGAGAGCAGGGCTATGTCTGGTGCTGAAGTATCATAGATCTCAGTGCAGAGAGCAGGGCTATGTCTGGTATTGGTGTATCATAAATCTCAGTGCAGGGAGCAGAGGTATGTCTGGTGCTGGGTATCATAAATCTCAGTGCAGGGAGCAGGGGTATGTCTGGTATTGGTGTATCATAAATCTCAGTGCTGAGAGCAGGGCTATGTCTGGTATTGGTGTATCATAAATCTCAGTGCAGAGAGCAGGGGTATCTCTGGTATTGGTGTATCATAAATCTCAGTGCTGAGAGCAGGGCTATGTCTGGTGCTGGTGTATCATAAATCTCAGTGCAGAGAGCAGGGGTATGTATGGTGCTGGTGTATCATAGATCTCAGTGCAGAGAGCAGGGCTATGTCTGGTATTGGTGTATCATAAATCTCAGTGCAGAGAGCAGGGGTATCTCTGGTATTGGTGTATCATAAATCTCAGTGCTGAGAGCAGGGGTATGTCTGGTGCTGGTGTATCATAAATCTCAGTGCAGAGAGCAGGGGTATACCTGGTATTGGTGTATCATAAATCGCAGTGTAGAGAGCAGGGGTATGTTTGGTGCTGGTGTATCATAAATCTCAGTGCAGAGAGCAGGGGTATGTCTGGTGCTGGTGTATCATAAATCGCAGTGTAGAGAGCAGGGGTATGTCTGGTGCTGGTGTATCATAAATCTGAGTGCAGAGAGCAGGGGTATGTCTGGTGCTGGTGTATCATAAATCTCAGTGCAGAGAGCAGGGGTATGTCTGGTGCTGGTGTATCATAAATCTCAGTGTAGAGAGCAGGGGGTATGTCTGGTGTTGGTGTATCATAAATCACAGTGTAGAGAGCAGGGGTATGTCTGGTGTTGGTGTATTATAAATCGCAGTGTAGAGAGCAGGGGTATGTCTGGTGCTGGTGTATTATAAATCTCAGTGCAGGGAGCAGGGGTATGTCTGGTGCTGGTGTATCATAGATCTCAGTGCAGGGAGCAGGGCTATGTCTGGTGCTGGTGTATCATAGATCTCAGTGCAGGGAGCAGGGCTATGTCTGGTGCTGGTGTATCAGCACCACTCCTGGGACCCCAAGAACATAAAACTGAGATGATGAACTCACCGATAGCTCCTGAGATCATGTTTGTTGCGCAGGACGTCTCGTTGTGGCTGCAGTTTGTTGCTGTCAGGCAGTTGTTGTTGTCGGATTGTGAGTTACAGGTGTAACATTGCAGAGCGTGAGCTGTGGGAAAAAGAGGAGAAGCAGCGATTACATACGGCCGTGTATCTAAGCCCATCCTGATCTGCGTATCACACCCTGACATGTCTGATGACTAGAGATGAGCGGGTTGGTCGAAATTCTGATTCAATGGGTGCATCCGAATTTCGTGACAAAATTGAGTTCAAGACCAGGATTTTGGTCCGAACTTTGATCCGACACGAACCCCATTAATGTACCGTAAATGGGGACCCGGATTTCAATGCCCAACGGGGCAGTCACCTGGACCGGGGAAGTACCCGAAATAATATAAACAAAGAAATAATAAAAAAAATATTTTTAAAAATTTATGTCACCGAACTCTGGGTTCAGGTCCAGGAAAAGAAACCATGGGAACCCCCTCCCTCCGTATACCCTCCTTATAACTTCCTTATACCCTCTGTATACCCTCCTCATACCCTCCTCATACCCTCCTTATACCTTCCGTATACCCTCCGTATAGCCTCCTCACACCCTCCGTATTCCCTCCTTATACCCTCCCTATACCCTCCTTATACCCTCCGTATACCCTCCTTATACCTTCCTTATACCCTCCATATACCCTCCTTATACCTTCCGGGTCTTACCTGTGGTGGCGCAGAGGATGACCCCCAGGAGGAGGCTTGTGTATGAGGCCATGGTGCGCTGTGCTCTCCCTGTATATAGATATATATAGTGGTGTTCTGCGTCCCCTCCTGTATATAGTTGTGTTTGTCGTCTCCTCCTGTATGTAATATAAGACGATGATGCGGGTAGCGTGGAGAATGAAGAGAATCCCAGAGAGGAAAAACCTGTAGCAGATAAATGTCAGTGACACTTCTGTGTATTGCTGCTGGATACAGCGGCTGTTCTCCCTGGCCATCCTCGCTGGTCTCTGCAGTATAAGTGATTGATACACTGGATTATTGCACATTGTAACGCTCCAAATATAAGTGATTGATACACTGGATTATTGCACATTGTAACGCTCCAAATCCGGGCTAATCATCCGTAATTTCTCCGTCGTTACTCGCCCTGGGAATGCGTTCCCCGTATCATCTGGTCTTGTACAATATCTAAAAAGTGTCCGGAAAATCCAACCCGGGGACTTGTCCATCACAGAGTCTTGTATCCAATAACGATTGGGATTGTGCATCGCTGTGTGTTCATATAGAGGCCACAAGTAGAACCTCAACAATAGGATTAGACACAAAGTAACAGAGACAATAGAATGGGAGACGAGGAGTTACTGTCACCCAGAGGACGGGAGAAATGTACAGCCATGAACATGTAACAAAGATTAGATTAGGAAACCCTGGAGAATGAACTCCACAGGAGTAACTCTACAGGTAACAGATACGGGAGGTGTGTGAGAATGTGACCCCCGGGGCCGAGTGCAAAACGGAAACATTCATGTAAATTCCTACAGATCAGCGACACGATCGGAGGTTTTACAATACAAGGGTCAGTTCTTACTTGTAGAATCCAACACTTGTCTCATTGCTGGGTAAACGGCCCAACCCCGAAGGGACAAAGGGCAAACCCTGATGGGGGATCACAAAACAACCAAATACCTGTATAACTGCCTCCAGGGCCGGTATTTCGGGTTCAGGCAGTGACATTGGGCTGGTGACCAGTTCTTTCCAATATGACACAAAACTGGTCCCCACGGCGGTGCCAGATCCCCGGATGTAGGATTGAGAAGTAAAGAGAATAGTTTCTAGGAAGCAATAAGGGATCCGCTGTAGTTTCCACAATATCCATCATTTTAGTGGCATCTTCTCTGAGCCGGTTCTGTGCCGACACCTTCCACGTGCGGTTGTATTTGTGATGTCTCCTTCCATGTGCGGTTGTATTTGTGATGTCTCCTTCCATGTGCGGTTGTATTTGTCTCCTTCCATGTGCGGTTGTATTTGTGATGTCGGTGATTATTGTGACGTTGATCGTATTGAAAGTCCTCGTTATAGTTTTGATGTTATTTCTCGCTCGTGTAATGACCCGGGTGGCCGGAGGGGGGAAGGGAGGCCACGTATTTCTTTCCCTGGATGGGAAGCGGCTTTGGTTGTGTATGTGATGGTTTGGAGGAAAATTTGCGTCGTGTATGAAATACTTAGTTTGGGGGTCACTTTCATTTTAAAAACATGTCCCCCATTAAAAAGATGAATAACGTGTGTGAGAAGGAAGATATATTCTGTGTTTGCTTGGTCCTTGTTCTTGTATTTGTCATCCTCTTTGTGTTCCATCTAAATTTACTATATTTTCTTAACCCTTTAACGACCTAAGATGTAAATGCATATCCAGGTCGGGGGATTATTACCATCACTGGACAGACACTTACGTCCTGTGCTGACTGCAGTGCGACAGCCCAGCCATACGTGACGAGACTCCCGTGTAACATACTGGGATCACCATGTCTGTGATTGACAGAAACACGGAACATCACAGCAGAAACATTGTAACTTCCTGCCTCCAGATCAGGGACATCAAGATACAGAAACCAAACAATACTGCCTACTGAGCTGTGTATCTAATCCCATCCTGTGTGATACTGTCTGCTGAGCTGTGTATCTAATCCTCTCCTGTGTGATACTGTCTGCTGAGCTGTGTATCTAATCCCATCTTGTGTGATACCTTGGAGTGTATCTCAGCCTGTTATAGGTCAGGTGTGGGGTTTTACCTGTGGCGGTGCAGAGGATGACCCCCAGGAGGAGGCTTGTGTATGAGGCCATGGTGCGCTGTGCTCTCCCTGTATATAGATATGTATATATAGGAGAAGTTGAAAGAGTAGAAAAACCAGCGCTTCCGGAGACGTTTGTGGTATAAAGATGAAAAAATTCTGTTCTTTTATTTGTTCCTCTTTAAAATCATAACACGGCAGTGTGCACATACAAGGATACACGGGGTAAATCCAACGCGTTTCGCTCAGACGAGCTTAGTCATGGATACATCTACAAGAAGTTCTTACTTCTATTTAAACCTCGCGCTGTTCAGTGGCGTGTGACGTCACGACCACGCCCCCAAATCACATGACGGACACGGAATGTGACGGTCACGTGAGTGGATCACATGATCGGGGCAGTCACACCCCCTAACAAAACAACGGCGTGGTAAGTTAAAAACATAATTACAATCGTTAAAACCAACCTGAAAAAGGAATTATGTGGAAAAAGACAATAATGCGCACCTGTATTGAACTAATGTATGATATCAAGTACAAGATATGAAGAAATAAATATGTATATACATGGCGCACTGACACTCGGAACCCAGTAAAAAATGACTTATGCGGCCAAACATGAGTTACCCTCTGGACCCAATCGCTAATTAACAAGAAGGAAATGTGTATACATGCAAGAAAACAATCATATTAGAATGCACGGGCTATTCACTACCTGATCGATATAATGCAGGTACATGAGTCCGAGCCTATACCTACACAAACTATGTGATGCACTACTGGCGTATATAAGTCACATAAGAGAAAAGGTGCATATGGTGTAAACTGCCTGGAACCTCTAATAGCACACGATTAAATCCTGTCTTAGGTTCAAACCGAACGGTTCTGTGGTTTTTAAAAGAAACATCCAATAGGTTTCCCTATTCATCAGCTTTTTCTTGTGGTCACCACCTCTAGTTGGTCTTTTCACCTTTTCTATGCCCATCCACTTAAAGGAACTGGTGTCCCCATGATGGATGTTTCGGAAATGTTTAGAAGCCGCAGAGATATTAGTTAGATTAGTGTTCCTAATGTCAGAGAGATGCTTTCTGATCCTTGTTGGTGCATCCTACGTATTGTTTATTACAAACAATGCATGTAATGAGGTATATCATGTAAGAGGTGTTACAATTCACGTATGTCTGTACTTTGTAACTTATGTTCGTTGTGCACGATGTAAAGGTGTCGGTCGTGACTAAGAAACCACATGTTAAACATCGTGTATGACCACATTTGTGGTTACCCACATGATGTAACCAGGAATAGTCATTAGTGTTATTCTCAGTGGATGTGAATAGACTTGGGGACACCAGAGACCCAATAGTTGGGGCCTTTCTGGAGCTAAATAGTACTCCCCATTTAAGGCAGATTTTCAAATCATTGTCTTGTTCCAAAATTGGAAGATATTTATTAACAACTTTTTTAATCTGATGAAACTGATTGCTGTATGTAGTAGTGAATGCGATGGGAGTCAAACCCTCACCTCCTTTATGTGAAGTATTGTGCTGTTTGTCTGTCAGTAGTGTGGATCTTTGTATGTTGCTCAATCTTTTTTTAGCAGAAGACAAGATCTTCGGTCTGTACCTTCTCTCTAGTAACCTATGTTCCCAATCCTTTAAATGTTGATGAAATATAGTATCTGTGGAGCTGTTTCTGCGGATACGAATCAATTCCCCGAAGGGGATGTTGTCCACGATGTGCTTCGGGTGGCACGACGTGGACAACAAAATAGTGTTCCCTGAAACCTGTTTGCGGAAGGGGGATACTGTGACTATGTCCTTTTTAGCTTCCAAAGTAACATCCAAAAAATCTATACTAAGGCCCCCAAAGAAATGCATGAATTTTAAATTCATCTCATTAGAGTTAAGGTAGGAAACAAATTTCTCAAATTCCAGTGGAGTATCGTTCCAAATCCACAACAGGTCGTCTATATAGCGGCCAAACCACCCTATAGACGACCTGTGTGGATTGTTGTCACAAAAAAATATACTGTTTCTCCCATTGTATCATGTAAATGTTTGCAAGGGAGGGGGAAAATTTAGCCCCCATTTGGATGCGGTAAAAACAAAATTATAGTGGGACCCAAGCCCCAGGCGGCTGCTGACACAGGCAAATCAAAAAATAACGGGATTTAGATTCCATTTGATAAGAAAAGGGCGGATGTTTCTGATTACACTGGAGCTCGTGCGGCCAGGTATATGGAATCGGCCCCCACCCACCACCCCCCGGGGTCCGCTTGAGGGGCAAAAAACAAAAAAAAAACAAAAAAAAAAATTTTTTTTCGAAGCCAGATACATCAAAAGAGGGCTTCGGCATTCTTGATTGTATCGGGCAGACCAGCAAAGCGCAGCGTTAATACCGGCAGGCAGAAAAAGGGGGCTAGCGTAGAAACAATGAACCGCAGGCCGGCGATATTTCAGTATGAAAAGTAGCCGGGGACAGGCCAGCGAGGTTGTGCGCAGGGGCTGGGACAGTAAATGTGCCCTGCGCGGCCCCCCATCCCATGCCGCCGCGCCCCCCAGATCGGGGGCCGGGCCACGCCACCCCTTCACGTGGGCGGGGGAATTGCGGGAAAATAATCACAAAATAAAGGTATTCAATCAGCTAGCATTTCCAAAATTTTCAGGGCCTCTGACGCCAGGCGGGTTTGTGCAGAAGCGGTCCTGTTTAAATATGGCCCCATAGTTTTGCCTTATACAAATCCTGGTTTCAGACCCACAAATGAGAATAAAATGTGGGACAGTTTTGGGAGGGCAACCAGGTATAAAAAGGATATAGGTAGAGGGCTGGAAAAAAAAACCGGTTGCAGAGAGGAGAGCAAACCAGGATGATTAGGGGCTATGGGGGGACTAGAAGACACTGACCAGATTACAAAATTTGGGTTAATTAAGCTTAGAAAAAAAAAAAGAACGAGCATGGGGGAGAGACCCTCATACAATGTAACACATCCTGAAACGGACAGTACAAGCAACTCTCCCCAAAGAACTTTATACCTAGCTGTGATTAGAGATGAGCGAAACAACTCGTTCGAGCTGAGGCTGTTGGGAGGATTGGGTACGCGAAAATTGCTCGTGGGGGCTAGGGCCGAATACTTGGCCCGCCTCCGAGGGGAAAGGCAGCTCCCGCCGTTTTGCTTTTTGGCGGCCAGAAGAAAAAAACAGAGCCCATCACAAGCAGGAGGGGACTTGAACTACACACGCATTGGACGTGGACCCTTACACGTGGATAGCAGGGGTTGGCGGCTGGACCAGATTTTCAGGTGACCCTGGGGATTAGACTAGGGCACCTGCCCGCGCTTGCTTTCGGGGGCTTAATTTCTTCTGTTGGGAGCCGATCGGGAGAGAGATGCTGCTGCCGTCAGGGGGAAAAGAGTTCGGGGTGTTTATTTAGGCTTCCCTGTTAGGCAGGGGTTGATTTCTACAAGAAAAACCCAAAACAGCCTTTTCTTAGGGCCTACAATAACGTTTAATTTTACTTTTTTTTCGTTTGCTTTGGGCTGGGGGGCTTGCTGGACAGTTAGTTGGCCAGCTAGTTAACAGTACCCCTTTATGTGAGGAATTAGGCAGGGGGAAATTGCCTTTACCGTTTGTTTTGTCTTAGTAAAATTATTTTACAAAACTGAATTGGGCAGTCAAGATGAAAACCCATATCTGGACAAATGAAAAAAAAAATAAAGTAAAAAAAAACATCACTTTTATTATGGAGTTCTAAAAAAAAGATGCGCCCTTATATACAAGCTGGTTGTTGGCCACCAAAAAAACATAGTGCCACAGGAAAAAAAAAAAACAGTGGATTAAAAGGAAAGTGTGAACTAGTCAAGGGCCAGTTTGCAGGGAAGGTGGTTTCAGTGCGTATGAAAAGTTGGAGTCAAATATCCTGAGGACAGGCCATCAATATCCATAACACTGAAAACCCTTTAAGGTAACTGCACACAATTGTTGAATATTTTCTGTACTTGCCCCAGATTTATTCCTTCTGTGCCTCTGGGCCTGTATGTTTAATTTCTAAATTGATGTCTCGAACCAAAAAAAGGGTCAGCAGCATTTCTCTGCTGAAACCCGGTTATGTCATGTGAAGATCATGTTGGACAATGTATGTTTAACCCCTTAAGGACGCAGGGTTTTTCGGCTCATTTCTCGCTCTCCAACTTCAAACTTTCCCGTAATGTTATTTATTTTAACATGCTGTGTACTGCGAAGATGAAAAAAATTCCAAATGTGGAAAATTTTTTTAAAAATAAACGCACGTGCGTCACATTCTTGTGGGCTCAGTTTTTACGACTTTCACTCTTCGCTCCAAATAACATGCCTACTTTATTCTTTGGTTCAATGCGATCGCGGTGATACCAAATTTATATAGGTTTTATTGTGTTTTAATACATTTTCAAAAATTAAACGAATGTGTACAAAAAAGAAAAAAAATTTCGGTTATGTCAGCTACTTCATCCCTTCACCATCTTCGGTAATAGATCACCCCCCTACTCTGCCGAGACTGCCAGGTGACATGTCCTGCTATGTTATCAGGCCTGCAATGCCTGTTGTACTACCCTTGCCTGCTGGGCAAGTCCTGCCTCTCGCCTCTACTCCCCTACTACTTTCCATCCAGTACGCCCGTCTGCCACTACGCTGTCCAAGGCACTGTTTCACCTTTTGGCCCAGGGCCCCCCCGTGCCTTTTGTATTCAGTCATTCCGACTCGCTCCTTTTATTTCCCTCCAGATAAGTGAAATTTTGCTTGTACGTGGGGTCCAGGGAGAGTTTAATCGCCCCATTATCGTTGCTGGCATTTCTGTGACCCTAGGGGTCACGGGATAGTCAGCTTAGCTTGAATTCTTCCATATCCCAGAGTACCAACGCGCAAGAATTCACCCCCTCCAACTCCCATTAACGCCCATTTTCCCTCCTCCCTCCAGCTCCTTCTCGTAGGCCCCCCTCGCCTCTGAACAAGTGAAGACGGACCCAAATGGTCCCCCTCTTCTGTCTACTTCCCGCCAGACATTCGTCCCCTCTTCCCCTCCCGCCGATATGCCCCCGCTTGAAAACCCGCAAACCTAAGGGGCTTTGGCTATCAACAGGAATCTTTTTTCTTTTTCCCCCGTCTCTTGTTACAGCGCAAAGCTTAGGCTTCATCACTTGACCAGAGAAAAAAGTTTTTTCACAGCAACACGGATGGTGATGCTTGAGCTGATTGCGGCATCGCCACGTGAGCATCTGGTTGACCTCCTCGAAGTTTTACTCACAACCTGCACAGATATCGACTTCACTTCGCACTCCTCAATTTAAACCTTTGAGGACTCTACTAACCTGACTCAGTTTCTTGTTGGAAGTTTCCATCTTTGGCATTCCTACACATCGCTCTTGCGGCTGCTTGGTAAACAAAACTCTGGAATAACATGGTACATGTTATTCCCACCTCGGTGGCATGTTTTTGGCCCAGAACCGCACACAGTCCGGTGGGTCTGCATTTGGAAGGCCGTCGCTGCGTCGTCCCCCTGAAAGTTGGCAATCATCTTTTCTGGGCAACCCTTTCCTGAAAATGCGCAGCAGATTGCGGCGCACCCTTCGTGAATCAGATCATACGATTTTTGTAAATGTCCTTGAGAAAATTGCCTGAACTCAATGAGTATTTTTAACAACCTGGGCTCAGGCAGTGCACATTGTCCCCCGTTTTCCCCTTCCGAGTTTCAGAGGTCCTCCACCCAATGTTACCGCCCATTTGTCACACACAACCCCATTCCCCTGGCTTCAGGTTTTCAACGGGTGCCCGCCCCACAGATCAGTCCCCTCGCCGTGGATGCCCTTGTAAATAGTTTCTTGGTGAGGGGCGTTGTGCCCTTTTAATCGCCCTATGCCCTCAGCAATTTGAGTCAACCGCCTTGCTTGTCGCTTAGCGATGGCACTCTGCTGTTGCCTAGAGCGAACCACCGAACGAATGGTGGGGCCATGCCAACGGTATTGGGTCATCGTAGAGGAGTTGGATGAGGGTGGGATAGGAAGGGAGGCCATAGTACGAAAGCGACCTTTTTGAAATACCCCTGGACCGGGGTCAAAAGGCCCCCCCAATCCTCGCGTCGCCAAAATTATATGACCGCCCCAGCCCCCAGGGTCCAGACTCGGTCCCCCCGCCCTCCACCAGTTTAAACCCAATGTTGGGCCGTCATCGTAATTGGGGCCCCTTCACCGACCAGCACTCGTCCCCCGTGGGGCCCTTGGTCAGTGGAACCTCTTGTCAGAAACGGGCGTTGGTCAGGGCACGAAGGCATGTTTTCCTCCCCTGGGAAAACCCAAAAAAAACGTTGGGTGTTTTTTTTTTGGTGTGCATGGCTTGGACGGCAGCAAATCGGGAAAATGTAGTGGGCGGCTGGGGACCCAATACCGAGGTCGGGCAGCCGCCACACGGAAGGGTTTTTTGAAGGGCCTCGGTCCTCTAAGCCCATCCTATAGGGCAGCCAACTCTCCAGCCATCCTAGCAGTTTTGGAGATGTTGGACCGTTTGATGACCCTTTGTGTGTCGTTTGTGTTTGTTGCCCCCATCCGTTACTTTTCCTTTTGCCGCTCCACGTCTGGGGGTTTAATGGGAAAGAAGCTAAACGCTGGAGGAAGCCTGTGGGGATCGTGGAGGCGGAAGAATGGGGTTTTTTTTCTGCAGCGGGAAGTGTTTTTTTTTGTGCCGGGGTCCTGTCAGGGGCTGGACTGCAGAGAGGGACACAAAGGGGGAAAGGAGGCGCCAGTGGTGTGCCCCGGCTTGGAGTTGACGGACCTTGGTGCCCATTTTGAATTGGGTGGTTTTTACATCCCATATGCCTGGCGCAACTGGGTGGTAGTTTTAAGCTTTGTAGTGGTGGAACCCCTGTGAATTCCTGGTTTGGCACAGGTTTTTGCAACACCAACAGTCCTCGGTCCCCCCCGATCTGGTGGTTTTCTTTTAAAAGAACCTCTCCAACTTTTATGAAACATCTTAAGGCCCTCGCCACGGGAGCTGAACTAAGTGGGCCAACCTTTGGGAAGGCATTTGATTCACCCCACGCGGGCCTGCCCCTCTCCGTCCCTGGCACCCACAAACTTGTGCCTCTTCCCAAACCTGTTCTGCTATAGGAAACTCGCGCCCGTTCCTCAAGGCAACTGTGTGTTCACCCGGCCCTATCAACCCAGCTTTTTGGCCTCCTGTCAACCGAAGAGAAAACAAGAAAAAGAAATAGTAAGTGGCCCCCAGTTGGCCGCCCCTCTTCAGATCATCCTCCTCTCCCCTGCCTAATACTCTCAATTTCCTCCGCAGCGCTCATCCTTCCTGGCCCCTGACAAACACTTCACCACTGTCCTGCCACCGTGTCCCTTCCCTCATTGTCCGACACCTCTTTTGCACACTTCTTCACTACGTCCAATATGTCCCTCATCACCCCACAGACCTGCGACTGTGGAAACCTTGGGCATCGAACATACTTTAAGCAGCAACCGGAAAACAAAACAATTTTGGTTTGGTGACTGTGGGGGGAAGGGTCCATAAAAGTTTTCCTTCAAGTAATGCTGTTTTCCAAATGCCAAATTTTCCCTGGGAGGGAAGCAACTGGGGGGCGGAGGCTGAGGTTAGATCCTGGGAGGAGTCCTGATTTTCGGTACATGGGTGACCTTTGTTGAAGACTTGACTGTGGGAACAATGGCTAGAAGCAATTGTCCGCCAATTCCACAACATCACCCTGTTCGCACTGTTTTCTGGCCCTCCAAAACCGTGCCCTTTTAAACCAATTTATCCACGAGTCCCCCCAGTAACGTCAAGACAGTGAACGCATCAGGAATTGTGGATCTCTTGCGGCGTTTCCCTTGGCCTCCCCTTCACAGATTGGTTGTCCCTCCCACCCCGCCCCCCAGGGAAAAAAAACCCCCCCAAAACGGCCCCTCTGACCACCTGCAGTAGTTTTGGAAAACGCCCCAGGTCCACGCCCGCCGTCCCTCTGTCCTCCTAGGCCCCCCCCCCCCCTCCGTGTTTTTTTTAAAAAAAACAATTTTTTTTTTTTTTTTTTTTTTTCCCAATTTAAGTTGTAAACTTTAAAATTTTTTTTTTTTTTTTTTTTAACCCCTAACGGCTCTGCGCCTTAAGGCTCTACGGCGCAGATGTATAAAGGGGCCTTTAAGAAGAGGGCTCACACGGGCTTTAGTCCCTCTTCATACAGAGGTGGGGGGTTTTTTTGCATATTGCAATCACCCCCCACCTGCTAAGTAACCGATTCACCGCGTCCGTGGTCTTGCGCGATCGCGGCTAATTAACCCTCTAAACCCCGGCCCCAAAAGTTTCGTCTGGGCCGGCGTTTCAAAACGGCGGCGCGTTCGCCCGCCCCACTTTATTTTCGTCCGCCACGCCCCCGCCTAACGTTCATCGGGGGCGGGATCGAGTTGCTATGGTTAAGCCTCGTGTTCCCCTTCTTTTGACAGCGAGGCTATCCTTGGCCAGCTTGCAGATTCGTTACAATGAGTCCCGTTGGCTCATTGTTAATGTATGTGCGGCCAAAAATCCCATATATTGCCAATACAGAAGTATTGATACAGAATACTGCAGTTATGGTGGAAGCATCTGACCATCTGGTTAATGTCCCTAGTGGTCGAAAATAGTTTGGAAAAAAAATCAAAATTAAATAAAATTAAAAAATTCAAAAGTCAATCACTCCCCCTTTTCCCTTAGACGGATAGATAAAACATATAGACACATTAAAAATCACAAACAGATTTAGGTTATCACCATCGCCCGCTTCCCAAAGGCCCGATCTATATCAAAATCAATAAACGGTTCGGCCGGCGGTGGACCCCGAGTCGGTGAAATTTCCGCGCCCATAATGTCCAGAATGGGCGACTTTTACAGCCTTTTGTTAACATACTAATAAAAAACTGAAATAAAAAACTGTCAAAATGTTCCCGCACAAACTCAAAAAAATTGGGTAACGCAATTAAAACGTCGCCTCATTCGCAAAAATGACCCCGCTCCCGCCACTCCTCGCCAACGTATGAAAAACGTTTTATTAAGCTCCAAGAAAATGGCAAAAAACTTTTTTTTCTTTTGTTTATTCGTTTTTTTTGAATGTATTAAACACAAAAACTTTCCCCCGTTTATTAATTTTTACAGTTAAAACTAACAACCAATTGATCACCGACCCATCTCCGCGTCACTCGAATCCAAAAAGAATAGGGCTCGTTATTATGGAGCGAAAGAGGTGTGAAAGATTCGTAAAACTGATGCCCACAAGAACGTGACGCACGTGGCGTTTTTTTTTTTAATTTTTTCCACATTTGGAATTTTTTTTTTCAGCTTCGCAGTACACTCTGTGTTAAAATAAATAACTGTACGGGTAAAGTAAAAAAAATTTTGTTTAACGCAAGCAAATATAGCCCTTCACACAGGTCTGTACACGGAAAGAAATGAAACAGTTTTTTATGGATTTTTTAAAGTGAGGCGAGAAAAATGGAGCGGAAAACCTCCGTCCTTAGGGTGTTTTAACAATACGATGCCAATCCTATTGCTTATGGATATTTTTTTTTCCTAACAACCTACACTACAGCACCCACTGGATTGTTTGCTGTGCCTGATGAAACTTTGTAGTTTATCAAAAGAAAAATAACCGTAAAAAAGTAAACATCAAGCATACTCCCTGCCCTAATTGAAAATCACACCCCTAATAAACTTTTAACCACTTCGGTGGTTTTGGAGGTGGTATGTGTGTCACTAAAGAGCTATACAAAAAACCAATTGGAACGCTTCTTGTCCCACGGCCCATTTGGGCAGTCAAGATTAACCCTAATCCTTGGGACAATAAAAAATAACATTAAAACACAAACTTTTTTATTTAGGGATTCTTAAAAGAGATTTTGCGCTTAGCTTACAACTGTTTGTGCAACAACCACTAAGATGCACATGACAAACAGTGGGATTAAAACGCCACAAGTGGGGTTGAAACTAGGTCATGCGTTCTGCAGTGGTCAGTGGGTTCATGAAAATGTGAGTAGTGGGCACAATCGGGTCCATTCCACCTATAATAATTGTCTATAAGTCCCCACTATTTGCCAAAGAATAAGAGGAAAAAACTGTCCGTAACAGTAATTTCCTTGCTAAGCAGTAAATGTTATCTTTATTTTGGATTTTAGAGCCCCGCAAATGACGCCCCAGACCAGTGATGGCGAACCTTTTTGAACCGGCTTTGGCCCCAAACTGTCAAACCCAAACGCCACTTATTTTCTATAAAATGTGGCCAACATTACACTTTTTAAAACATTAAACTTTGCTCCCTGTTCTTCCCCAAAATTTCCAATTTGGAATGGAACCATGAAGGACACCATTTAGTTTTTGACATCAGAGGGCAAGGGGGGAACTCCCAAGATAACGCATGCCCCTGTTTCACACCTTTTCCTCCTCACTCTTCCTCAGTTTCTTACTCCCTGTCCAAAGAATTGTTGAGATCTAAAAGATGCAATTTGGGAGGCACAAATCTTCAAGTTTGTCCTTGGGACTTTGCCAGCAAGATTTTAGTCCCCTTATCTGGGTAAAACTCCTGTTCTGGAAGCGCCTGGGTCCCAACCAAAAAGGGTCCTTCGCGGTGGCCAACCTCTGGGCCCCCGGTGCCACAGGTAGCCTCCACTGACCCTAGACCCATGAAATAACATCTTTGCCTGTACTGCCCCAGCAGGGGGCCGCTGTGGTAGCAGGCCTTGTTTAGTTATAGAAGACTGTATCGTTTCCTGTCCCTTATCGTTAGATGATATAGGTGGAACTGAAACGTTCTAGCCTTGGTGGGGAATCCTTGGTCCTTGATCCATCTATCCCTATTGCAACTGATTGTATTTATATTATTGCCACTAGCCTGCCTAAGAATTTCTGCCACACACTGCTGATTAAAATTTTTCCCCCAAACGTAGCTCCCCCCAAACATGTGGTCAACCATTAACAACTGGGCTTCATCACATGGTTTGTGCTAAATGCCCTTAACGCGGTTGGCTGTCAACGCCGAGTATATCACCCTGAAGCCCCCTCATTCTAGCAACTATGCATAACCCTCTTAACGCCCTGCTCCGTACCTCCCTTCGGCGGGCAGAGGTATAAGGGAATGTTGAAGAGGGGTTCACGGCGGGAGTCCTCTTCTACAGAGGTGGGGTTTTTTGCAATATTGCCAAAACCCCCCAAAACCGCTAACGTAACCGTTTGGGGGGGGGGGGGGGGGGGGTCCCCCCCCCCCCCCCCCCCCCCCCCCCCCCCCCCCCCCCCCCCCCTTGCTTGCACCGATTCGCGCTATTAACCCCTTCCGTTTGTCCCGCCAGCAAAGTCCCGCCCGGCGTCATTAGAAAAGACGGCGACGCCGGCGGGCGCCGCCACATCTTTTGTTTATGATTCCCAGCCCCCCGAAACGTCATCGGGGGGGGCGGCGATCCGTTTTTTGGCCCCATGGTAAACTTTCGTGGCTTTACGTTTTTGACACGATGCTTATGGCTTCCGGCATATGCATTCACTGCCTGGTGGCTCATTTGTAATGTTATTGGGGTTTGCAAAAAATTGCGTATATTGGCATTCCTGTAGTATATTACAGAAGTTAATTTCAGAATATGTAGGAGCGCTCCTGAACTAATCTAGGGGTTTAAGTTACCCTAGATGGTCTAAAACATATTGAAAAAAAAGAAAAAAAGTTTTAAAACTAAAAAATAAAAGGCAACTCCCTATCACTTCCTGACGTAGTTAATGAAATTTTCAAACACCGGGCCCACCAGCTCGGGTGAGGCTCATGGTTGAAGCTGGTGGCCGGTTGCTTAGTCTCGTTTGGTGTTTAAAACCGCCGGTATCGCGTTTACACTTTTTTAAAAACTTTCTAAGCAGAAACTGCCTTTCTGCGTCTTTGTCGACATTTTGCCTTGCCGTCTTTTATAAGGTAGGCCGCTGCCACGATCGTGGCCGCACTAAGTCTCCGAGCCATTTTTTTTGTTTTTCCTGCAAAATTGTTAAAAAGTGTTAAAAAAAACCTGCAAAAAAAAAAAAAATACAAACCGCGGGTTGTTGTTTTTTTGGTTGTTTTTTTTTTTTTTTTTTTTTTTTTTCAAAAAAAACCCTAACCGAAGAAATAAGCACCTGCGCAAAAACCGCAGCTTCACCCTGATCTCCACCCTGAAGCCTGGTGCCCGGTGGGGTTTTGCATCTTCATACCTAACCCTTCCGAAGTTGGGTAGTTTCCCTTTAATAAAAAATATTTAAAAGTTTTCAATCCCAAACCGCCCCCCTTTCCCCTAGAAAAACGGATTATTACAACAATCATAAACAGTAAAAAATCACAAACCATTAGGTATCAGGGCCCGCCCCGCGTCCCCAAACTTTGCGTCCCGAACTCCTTATCAAAATATAAAAAACGGTTTTGAACGGCCGTCGGTGGGACCCCTCCGAGCGAAAAATTTCTGCCCCATGTCCGAATTCAACTTTTTACAACAACCTTTTGTTACAATAAACTAAAAAATAAATAAAAAAGATTAAATGTCGCACAGACCATAAAAAAATGGTAAGCAATGAACATTTTCCGCCTCAATTTCCCGCCAAAAATGTTCTAGGGAAAGGGGGGTGATTTGAACTTTTAATATTTTATTAATTTTTTTTATTTTTTAAACTTTTTTTTTTTCTCTTTTTTTCACTATCTTTTAGACCATCTAGGGTACATTAACCCTAGATGGTCAGATCGCTGCTACCATATACTGCAATACTTCTGTATAATACTTCTGTATTGCAATATATGGCATTTTTGCAGCACATTCATTACAATGAGCCACTGGCTCATTGTAACGAATCTGCAGCTGCCAGATAGCCTTGTGTCAAAAGAAGACACGAGGCTACCATGGCAACCGATCGCCGCCCCCCGATGACGTTCGGGGGCGTGGCGATCGAAAAAAAGATGGCGAGGCCCGCGCGCCGTCGTCTTTTAAATGCCGCCGGCGACTTTGCCGACGGCAACGGGGGTTACATATCCGGTATTAGCGTTGGGTTTTTATGCATTATGCAAAAACCCCCACCTCTGTATGAAGAGGACTCAGCCCGTGAGCCCTCTTCATACATCCCTTATACCTCTGCGCCGTAGAGCTACGGCGTAGAGCGTTAAGGGGTTAAACATAAAAAAATTGTTTTCCAAAAGAAATTCTGTTGTCATCAGAATGTATTCCTTGAGTTCTAGGGAGTATGTGCTAAACTCATTCAAATGTTTGGCCAAATATATGAGAGCTTTCTTGTGTCGTCTGAGCGAAACGCGTTGGATTTACCCCGTGTATCCTTGTATGTGCACACTGCCGTGTTATGATTTTAAAGAGGAACAAATAAAAGAACAGAATTTTTTCATCTTTATACCACAAACGTCTCCGGAAGCGCTGGTTTTTCTACTCTTTCATTGTTGCCTTAAGTCTATGGGGATCTTCTTGTATCCGTGCGCTGGAAGCAGACTGCGTGATTGGTGAGCTGGATCTTTTTCGTTTTTCCTTTGTGCTTTATATAGGAGAGGTTATATCATGCGGTGGCTCCTCCTGGATGTCAGATAAGCGCTGATGATGCAGGTAACGTGGAGATAAGGACAATCCCAGAGCGGAGAATACTGTAACCCATGACCTTCCCTGACACATTGGTCCTGATAGCGTCGTCCAGTGTCCTCTGTACTGTGCAGGGTGCGGCACATTGTCCTGGGTGCATTATACAGCGAGTGATTGTGTCCAGTCTCTGTGATAAATTTATTGCAAACCCGGACTAAGCAGTGACCCCAATGGCGGCTCTTCCTATACGGGGCACGGGCGGCGCCTGGGGCCTATATGAACAACCGCCATCAGTCTTAAAGAAATAAATCTCTACCCATCTCCTGGCTTCTTCTCCCCGGCCCCGCGGCTCCATCATCTCCCGGCCTGGGAGCATCACTATGATGTCATAGTTTATGCGCCATGCGGACCCTTACACTATGACGTCACGAGGGCAGGAAGGCGGAAGGTGAGTAAAGGTTTTTATTTTTGTTGAAGAGAGCCCGAAGGCGGAAGGTGAGTAAAGGTTTTTATTTTTGTTGAAGAGAGCCCTGCTGTGGACATTACAGTACTGAAGGGGTTATGTAAGGGGGAGGGGCATCTGGGGGGACATTTCAGTAAAGGGGGGCTCTGGGGGCATCTGGGGGGACATTTCAGTAAAGGGGGGCTCTGCTGAGGGACATTTCATTAACGGAATGCGGCTGCTGCTGGAATTTTATTATAAAATGTATTTTTACTTATATTGTTAGTTTGGGGTTCTCTAAGTTTAAGGGGCACATGTGGTGGACACTTATAATAATATAAATTTCTTGGTATGTAAATCCGGGCACTGGCACTTTCTATTATGTATCAATTGTGGTGGGTAAATAAATATTGTTGTTTTTTTCTATACACACACGATACGAGGGTGCGAGGCTTTATTATCTCCTGAAATGTATCTATACTTATTGGGGGTCATTTACTAAGGGCCCGATTCGCGGTTTCCTGACGTGTTACCCGAATATTTCCGATTTGCGCCGATTTCCTTTGAATTGCCCCGGGATTTTGGCGCACGTGATTGGATTGTGGCGCATCGGCGCTGGCATGCACGCGACGTAAATCGGGGGCGTGGCCGAACGAAAACCCGACGGATTCGGAAAAACCGCCGCATTTAAAACAAAAAATCTGTCGCGGAGCTTGCACTTACCTTCACTCAGCCCGGCTCGGTGAATTCCAGCGCGTTCCGATGCTTTTCAGCGCAGCAGCGCCACCTGGTGGACGGAAGAGGAACTATTATAATAAATCCCGGTCAGACCCGAATCCACCGCAGAGAACGCGCCGCTGGATCGCGAATGGACCGGGTAAGTAAATCTGCCCCAGTATGTGATTGGCCACAATGTTATGAATTAGGAATTAGGGCACCTGCACTTATTGGGGCTCATTTACTTACCCGGTCCTGTGGCGATCCAGTGGTGCGTTCTCCGACGCTGATTCTGGTCTTCCAGCGATTCACTAAGGTCGTGCGCCCAATGTCCACCAGGTGTCACTGCTGCGCCGAGGTCCGCCGGAGTTCACCTCCTCCGTCCCGGTGCATGATCTTGTGACACAAATTCGGTTTTTCCGAATCTGCTGGGTTTTCCGACGGCCACGCCCCCAATTTCTGTCACGTGAAAGCCGGCAAAAATTCGGGAAACCGGCCGAAAATGCGCGATTCGGACCCTTAGTAAATGAGCCCCAATGTGGTCATCAAATAAATCCTGTGATCTTATCAATGGTCATTAACCCCTTATCACCGACACTCGTTTTCAGCTCAATGACCAGACTCGATTTTTCAAATCTGTCCTGTCTCACGATAATTGGTTATAACTTCGGAACGCTTTAACATATCCGGGTGATTTTGAGATTGTTTTTTCGTGACACATTGGGGATCATTTACTAAGGGTCTGAATCGCGCATTTTTGTCGGGTTTCCCGAATTTTTCCGATTTGCGCCGAATTGCCACAGGATTTTGGCGCACGCGATTGGATTGTGACGCATCGGCACCGGCTTTCACGCGAAAGAAATGGGGGGGTGTGGCCGACGGATTCGGAAAAAATGCGGAATTTAAAAAACACCTGCTGGATATCGGGCGCACGACCTTAGTGAATCCCAGCATACCCGAATCCTCGTCGGAGAACGCGCCGCGGGATCGCGACTCGATTTTTCAAATCTGTCCTGTCTCACGATAATTGGTTATAACTTTGGAACGCTTTAACATATCCGGGTGATTTTGAGATTGTTTTTTCGTGACACATTGGGGATCATTTACTAAGGGTCTGAATCGCGAATTTTTGACGGGTTTCCCAAATTTTTCCGATTTGCGCCGAATTGCCACAGGATTTTGGCGCACGCGATTGGATTGTGACGCATCGGCACCGGCTTTCACGCGAAAGAAATCGGGGGGCGTGGCTGACGGATTCGGAAAAAATGCGGAATTTAAAAAACACCTGCTGGATATCAGGCACACGACCTTAGTGAATCCCAGCATACCCGAATCCTCGTCGGAGAACGCGCCGCGGGATCGCGACTGGACCGGGTAAGTAAATGTGCCCCATTGTATTTCATGTTAGTTATAAAATTTAAGTGATAAGTTTTGCTTTTCGTTCTGAAAAAAATTGAAAATTTGGCAAAAGTTCGTAAAAAGTCTTAATTTTCAAAGTTTATAATGTTCTGCTTTCCAGACAGGAAATAAAACTACCCAAAAAGCTTGATAAGTAACATTTCCGGAATGTCTGCTTTATGTTCAGATGATATTTTATGCGTCCTCACCTTTTTCTAGGATGTTATGAGGCGCAGAACTTTTTCTCATTTTCATGAAACTCACCAACACTCACATTTTGAGGACAACTCAGCTTTCAAGCGACTTTGAAAGGTCTGAATAATAGTAACACCCCATAAATTACCCCACTATAGAAATGTCACCCCTCAATGTATGTAAAACAACTTCTGTTTAAGTGTTTCACATGGGATAAAACAATATGGAACTACGATATAGCAACTTTAGAATTTTTTCTGAAAAATACATTCATTTAGGCCAAAACTGACAGTTTCATAATGAACAAAATGATGAAACGCACTGCAACGTTTGCTGCCCAATTTCTCCCGAGTACTGACACCCCATATGTGGTGGTAACTGCTATACGGGGGGCGCACGGCCGGGCATAGAAGGGAAGGAGGCGCCATTCACAGCAGATTTGTATGTCCAAATTACAGGCTATAAAATTAAAAATTTTTTTTTTTGTGATTGAACATATTTTTTTTTTTTACGTCGTTCACCGATCGGGTTCAATATTGATTTAGATTTTTGTACAGATTAATACGACGCGGCGTGATACCAAATAGGACGTTTTTTTGTGTTGTGTTTATATACTTTATTTGCATTTTAAATGTGTATAGGGGCATTCTGTGATTTTATTTTATTTATTTAATTATTTAAATTATTATTATAAAATGATTTTTACTTTAAAAAATTTTTTTTTTTACACATTCTATATTTGGGCTTGAGCGTTCATCCAATCGCTTGTTCAAGCCCTTACACTGCAATACACTTGTATTGCAGTGTACAATGTAAGTATCTGAGCATGCTCAGTTACATACAGCGGGGTCCTGCCAGGAGGCGGAACCCCGCTACTGCCCCATGATAATCTTTGACTATAGGTGCTATAAGTAGCTCTCATCTATTATCATGGGGGACGCATCGAGGCATTAAATATTAATGTATCGGTAATATCAAAAGGAATCATACACATGAATTGCGATCCCCATATCACTTTCTATTGGTGTATATGTCTGCTCAACTATTGGTATATACACTCACCGGCCACTTTATTAGGTGCACCATGCTAGTAACGGGTTGGACCCCTTTTGCCTTCAGAACTGCCTCAATTCTTCGTGGCATAGATACAACAAGGTGCTGGAAGCCCTCATGTGTTATATACAGCCCCTCATGTGTTATATTATATACAGCTCCTCATGTGTTATATTATATACAGCCCCTCATGTGTTATATACAGCCCCTCATATGTTCTGAGCTGTGTATCTGATGTTATCATGTGTGATGCTGGCTGCTGTGTTTAATCCCATCATGTGTGATACTGCCTGCTGAGCTGTTTATCTAATCCTATCCTGTGTGATACTGACCTCTGAGGTGTGTATCTAATCCCATCCTGTGTGATACCTTGGAGTATCTCAGCCTTTTATAGGGCAGGTGTGTGGTCTTACCTGTGGTGGCGCAGAGGATGACCCCCAGGAGGAGGCTTG
>WNYA01002463.1:0-40905 GCA_019512145.1 Engystomops pustulosus | reverse complement strand
CAGGAGAGGACAGAGACTGTGTTGTATAGTGTGTAGTAAAGTAGAAGTGAGAGGACACAGTATGTGCTGGATAGTTGTAGGAATGTGAGAGGACAGAGTAGTGTGTAATTGGGTCAAGGTGAGCATAGAGTGGTTATGAAGTGAGAGGACAGAGTAGGTGGTGTTGTGTAGCAATGTGAGAGGACAGAGTAGGGGGTGTATTAGTTAGTAAGTGTTAGAGTGACAGAGTATGGTGGTGTATACGTTGAAATGTGAGAGGACAAATTGGTATAGAGTAATGCTGTGGCCAGGTATAAGTATAGGGTAGTAATTGAGAGAGCACATAGTAGTGGTGGAGGATATAGTGTAGTAATGTCAGGACCCAACGTAGGTGGTCCTGATCTGGTCACGTAATGCGGAGAGGGACCAGAGTAGTGGTGTATAGTGTACGTAAGTGTGAGAGGAGCAGTAGTATGTGATGTATAGTTTGTTAATGTGAGAGGACAGGTAGGTGGTGTATAGTGTAGTAATGTGAGGGACAGTAGTAGTGTGTATGGTATAGTAATGTAAGGGAGGCATAGTATGTTGGTATAATATTTTAGTAATTGAGGAGGGACATAATGGTCACTTTATAGGTAGTAATGTAATGAGGACCGAGTCAATGCTGGTAGTATCGATGAGAATAGTAGTGTCTTATGTGTGTAAGAGCAATAGTAGTGGGGTAATAGTGATGATAATGTGAGGAGGACAGAGTAGGTGGTTGTTGTATAGTGTGTAATGTGAGAGGGAACATAGGTATGGTGGTGTTAGTTGTAGTAAATGTGGAGAGGACAGAGTCTGTGATGTATAGTGTAGTAATGTGAGAGGACCATATATGTGGTATGTGGCTTTAGGTAGAATGTGAGAGGACAGATGTTTATTGGTGTTGGTATAGTAATGTAAGAGGAACATCATAGTGATTGGTTGTAATATGTGTAGTAATTGAGAGGACCATAGTATGTGGGTTGTATAGTGTAATGTAATGTTAGAGGACAGCAAGTAGGGGCATATGTATAGTAGTACTGGAGAGCGGAACATAGTAGTGGTGTATAGTGTTGTAATGTGAGAGCAGACTAGTATTGGTGTATAGGTGAGGACGATAGGTGGGGATAGAGTAATGGAGGAGACATAGTATGTGATGTATAGTGTAGTATGGGATGAGAGGGACAAGTATGTGTGGAATAGTGTAGTGTCTGTGAAGTATAGAGGACATAGTAGTTGTTGTATAGTGTAGTAATGTGAGAGAGACAGCAGTGATTGTGTGTGGTATAGTATGTAGTAAATGAGAGGACATAGTATGTGGTATTATAGTGTAGTAATGTTGGGAGGAACAGTAGTAGTGTGGTGTTTATAGTGTAGTAATGTGAGAGGACTAGCGAGGTGGATGTAAGTGTCTAATGTGAGAGGACGGAGTATGTGAATGTATTAGTGTAGGTAATGTGAGAGGAAGATGTATGTGTATGTATAGGTGTAGTTATAATTGATGAGGACAGAGAGGTGTGGTTGTATAGTGTTAAGTAATGGAGAGGCAGGAGTGGATATGAGTCGTAATTACAGTGGTTGGTTGTATAGTGGAGAAGTTGAGAGAGGACATCGTAGGGATGAGTTTGTATAGAGTGAGAATGTGAGAGGACTAGAGGTGGTGGTATAGGTAGTAGTAATAGTGAGAGGACAGTATGTGATGTATAGTGTAGTAATGTGAAGAGGACAGAGTAGGATGGTTAGTTAGTGTAGTAATAGTGAGAGGACATAGTAGGTGGTATGTATAGTGAGTAATGTTGAGAGGACAGGAGTATGTGATGTCTAGTGTAGTTAATGTGATGAGGACATGAGTAGTGTGTATGATAGTTAGTAATGTGAGAGGACAGAGTATATGTGTGTTGTGTATAGTGTTAGTAATGTGAGAGGACGAGATGGTGTATGGTAGATGTGAGTAGAAAGTTGTGGTATGTTAAATGTGAGAGGGACATAAGATTATCGGTGGTGTATAGGTGAGTAATGGAACGGAGGACATTAGTGTGGTGTATAGTGGTGTAATGTGAGAGGACGAGAGTAGGGATGGTATAGTAGTAGTAATGTGAGAGGCCAGAGTGGTGGTTTATAGTGTAGATAATGTGAGAGGACAGAGTAGTGGTTGTTATAGTGTAGGTAATGTTTAGAGGACAGGTATGGTGATGTATAGGGTAGTAATTGTGAGAGGACAGAGTAGGTGCGTGTGTGTATAGCTATAGTAATTGAGAGGATCAGAGTAGAAGTAGGGGTGGTTGATCGTGTAGTTGTGGAGGAACATAGTATGTGGTGTATAGTGTAGTAATGTGAGAGGACATAGTATGTGGTGTATAGTGTAGTAATGTGAGAGGACATAGTAGGTGGTGTATAGTATAGTAATGTGAGAGGACAGAGTAGGTGGTGTATAGTGTAGTAATGTGAGAGGACAGAGTATGTGGTGTATAGTGTAGTAATGTGGGGAGGCCGGGGCTCAGGAGTATCTCTCTTTCTCTGGCTAGAACAGTGATGACAAACCTTTGAGAGACAGAGTGCCCAAACTACAACAAAGACCCGCTTATTTAACTCAAAGTGCCAACATAAAAATTTAATTTGTGATTTATACTCCCTTCTCTGTCACAGATTTCATTGATACCAGCCCCTGAGGACACCAATAAAGCATAAAATAGTCCCAGGTACAGCTGTCACTTTAAAATAGCTCTGTGCACAGCAAGTCCTGGGCTGTCTGGGACTGCAGGAAGATACCTGGAGTCCTCTCTGGTGATGGCCTGAGTGCCCACAGAAAGTGCTCTGAGTGCCACCTCTTGCACCAGTGCCATAGGTTCGCCATCACTGCCCTAGAAGAACAGAAAGAAACATGTCTGACAGATTCAGCATATATATCATTATAACACTGGGGTTACCATGTTCAGAAACGGACTGGCCATACAATGTGGGCCGCTCCCCTGCAGGGCCGAATCTCACACACGGGGCCGGCAGCATGGCAAGGGGGGAAGAGCCCCGCCCCATGTGCAGAGCCCCTCTCCCAGCGCTAAGCCCAGCCCCCCTGTGCAGAGCCCTCTCTGATTGGTGGTGGAGTTGTGGTTGTGGTGTGGTGGTGTGTTCTGGCTGCTGCTCTCCACCACAGACCCTCCTGCCCCAAGGCTGAGACCAGGGATGTGTGACCCTCATCCAGCAGAGACAACTTACACCGCCAGTCACCATCTGGATAAGGAGAACACAAAAGCAGCAGGAACTGAAGAGCTGAGCACAGTGTGCACCTCATAAATGTTTCCTGCCTGTCAGCGCAACACTTTGGGAGGAGGAAGTCACAGCACCGAGGAATAGGATATGAAAAAGTGTTTATTGGTGCATCATCAAGGCATAAAAAAGCGACGTTTCGATTCTAATGCGAATCTTTTTCAAGCATAAAAAACATGACCATGACAAACATATATATAGGGAAACTAGTGATGACATCATTTCCTTTAGTGACGTGAACAAGGATTAAAACTACATAGTTGTCATATAAATTCATATATATATTTTTTTAAAAGAATACAGAAAGGCTGTAACATTCAAAGGTGCAATCTATTGTGCAATACAGTGTATAACAAGTAAGTATAGAGCCGAGGTGCAGCTCCACACGTGTATCTCATTAGTGACGCGGTTTTGGAAGTCCTCAGCATGATCGGAGCCGACTGCCCCTACTGCGCATGCGTGGCTATTGTGGTAGTCAAGGCAACATCCTTCCTTGTATGCTATTTCCGGGTTCCTTGCCGGCTTCGTCCGTCCCGATCATGTGATCTCCAATCACGTGACCCGAGCCCCGGTCATATGATTTTCTGAGTGTCCGAAGGGACGACAATTGCGGTGCCAACATTGAAGACATATTTAGTAAGTATATTATAAAAGCATATTACAATAAGGACCACAAACGTATAGAGCAATTGGACAATATGTATCAAAAAGCAAGTGATATTTAAATAAATAACATCTTTATGTGTAGTATCGGATGCATAGTGATCCATCAATTAGATTCTTAATCTGGGACTGCCACGTGAGTATACTATACGGCCTACAAATGGATCCCCACCAAAAATATTTAAAAAAAAGTATTGAATGAGAAAATATAATAAATTCGGAGGTCCACTCATCCATCCCATATATTTCACTCTAGCTTATTATGTACCGCAGGGGATTTATAGCATACATAGACTATCAAGGCCAAGTTTTAGCCAGGTCATATAGAGAGAAATGTGCAACCCCTAAATATTTGGTACAGAAAAGAAGCTGATCAGACCACACATAGCGGACATGTAAAGGCAAGTTCATAAGGACACCGTAGGAGTATATCACTACTTAGGTAAACCATATGGGTCCAAATTATATAGTATAATGAGTATAGTGAGTGCAACACTAACACTACAGTTGTGACTAAATCCCAGGACTCCGAGGTACCCGTCCTCCCCAGTCATGGGATGTAGCTGGCTCTGTATGAGCTGTCTATTTCCCATGACTGGGAAGGACCTATTCGCCCCCTAGTGGTGAGGATGATGGATAGTTATAGTATTTATGCGCCCCCTAGTGGTGAGGTGCTGGATAGTTATAGTATTTATGCGCCCCCTAGTGGTGAGGTGCTGGATAGTTCTAGTATTTAAAGGGACCTGGTCCTCCCCAGTCATGGGAATTAGTCGGCTCTGTATGAACTGTCTATTCCTGGAGGGACTCTTTATTCTCTTATTGGTTTGGACTTGATCTATGAAAGTTTTTGGCTTCTTCATGCTAAATATACACTTATTTTATATTTTGTATAATTTTTAACATTGACTAAAGTACCAAACTACCGTTTCCCATTGTCCAGAAGGACCTTTTCTATCTACTATATGGGGAGATTGTGTTATGTAGGAGAAGGTCCCTCTGAGTAATGGGGTTTAGCCGCCTCATATAGAAATGACTATTTCACTATCTCAGTATTCCAGGCTGTACATAGAGGGATAGAGCAGAGCTGTCACTATTCTGCCCCATCTCACCTAGCCCCCGCAGCCATCTCTGCCCCCCCTCACCTACACCTAGCCCGCGCCTTCTTCCTTGCCCCCTCCACCTAGCCCCCCAGCCATCATCTGCCCCGCCATCTCACCTAGCCAGTCCCGCCTTAGCATTCTTGTCCCCCCTCACCTACCCCCCCGCCCATCTCTGCCCCCCCTCCACCTAGCCCCCGCAGCCATCTCTCGCACCCCGCATAACCCCCGCAGCCATCTTTGCCCCCCCTCACCTAGCCCCCGCAGCCATCTCTGCCCCCCTCACCTAGCCCCCGCAGCCATCTCTGCCCCCCCTCACCTAGCCCCCACCATCTCGGCCCATCTCTCCACACTCCGCCCCGCAGCCATCTCCTCCCACCATCGCACCCAGCCCGCACCATCTCTGCCCCATCTCACCGCCCAGCAGCCATCTCTGCCCCCCTAGCCCCCGCAGCAATCTCTGCCCCCCTCACCTAGCCCCCGCAGCCACTCTCTGCCCCCCCTCACTAGCCCGCAGCCATCTCTGCCCCATCTCACCTAGCCCCGCAGCCATCTCTGCCCTACCTAGCCCCGCCAGCCATCTCTGCCCCCCCTCACCTAGCCCCCGCAGCCATCTTGCCCCCCCTCACCTAGCCCCCGCAGCCATCTCTGCCCCCCCTACCTAGCCCCCGCAGCCATCTCTGCCCCCCCTCACCTAGCCCCCGCAGCCATCTCTGCCCCCCCTCACCTAGCCCCCGCAGCAATCTCTGCCCCCCCTCACCTAGCCCCGCAGCCATCTCTGCCCCCCCTCACCTAGCCCCCGCAGCCATCTCGCCCCCCCCTAACCCCCGCCAGCCATCTCTGCCCCCCCTCACCTAGCCCCCCGCAGACCATCTCTGCCCCCCTCACCAACGCCGCAGCCACTCTGCCCATCCGCTACATAGCCCCCGCAAGCCCTCTTTGCCCCCACTACCTAGCCCCCGCCATCCATCTCTGCCCCCCCTCACCTAGCCCCTGCTGCCATCTCTGCCCCCCCTCACCTAGCCCCCCAGCCATCTTCTGCCCCCCTCACCTCCCCGCACGCACACTCTGCCCCCCTCCCTAGCCCCGCAGCCATCTCTGCCCCCCTCACCTAGCCCCCGCAGCCATCTCTGCCCCCCTCACCTAGCCCCGCAGCCATCTCTGCCCCCCCTCACCTAGCCCCCGCAGCCATCTCTGCTCCCCCTCACCTAGCCCCTGCAGCCATCTCTGCTCCCCCTCACCTAGCCCCCGCAGCCATCTCTGCCCCCTCACTAGCCCCGCAGCCATCTCTGCCCCCCTCACCTCACCCCCGCAGCCATCTCCGCCCCCACCCTGCACCTACAGCCTCCGCAGCCTCTCGCGCCCCATCTCACCTAGCCCTGCAGCCATCTCTGCCCCCCTCACCTAGCCCCGCAGCCATCTCTGCCCCCCCTCACCTAGCCCCCGCAGCCATCTCTGCTCCCACCTCACTAGCCCCCGCAGCATCTCGCCCCCCCTCACCTAGCCCCCACAGCCAATCTCTGCCCCCCTCACCTAGCCCCCACAGCCATCTCTGCCCCATCTCACCTAGCCCCCGCAGCCATCTCTGCCCCATCTCACCTAACCCCCGCAGCCATCTATGCCCCCCCTCAGCTGCCCCTCCTCTCACATTACTACACTATACACCACATAGTCTGTCCTCTCACATTACTACATATACACCACATACTATGTCCCAATTACTGCACATACACCACACTACTATTCTCTCTCACATTCTACACCATACACCCACACTACTATGTCCTCTCACATTATCTACACTATACACCACATACTCTGTCCTCTCACTTACTACACTATCACACCACATACTCTGTCTTCTAACATTACTACACTATACACCACCATACCTGTCTCATCACATCACTACACTAACACCACCTACTCTGTCCTCTCACCCCTCCATTACTACACTACAACCACCACTCGCCTCTACATTACCACATCATACACCACCTACTTGTCCTCTCACATTCTCACTATCACCACCTACTTCCTGTCATCTCACTTATTACTAGGGATGAGCAAACACACTCGTCCGAGCTTGATGCTCGTTCGGCATTAGTGTACTCCCACTGTGCCGTTGCTCGGACGAGTATTTTGCCAGCTGTGAAAATGGCATCTTCCGCCGTTTGACTTTTGGCGGCCAGAACAGAGAACAATCACAAGCCAGGAGACTCTGCACTCCACACCAGCATGACGTGGTACCCTTAACACGTCGATAGCAGTGGTGGCTGGCCAGATAGGTGACCTGGAATAGACTAGCCCAGCCCGCACTGCTCGCATCATTCTCTGTCTGGATGCCGTTAGGGAGAGAGCTGCTGTGTTGCAGTGGATAGCGATAGGCTGGTTATTAGCTTATGTTAGGCAGGAGTGATTTACAAGAACCACAGGCCTTCTTAGGCTAGAATAGCATTATTTTTATTCTTTTTTATTTGCTTGTGGCTGGCCTTGCTGGCACTAGTTACTGCTCCTAGAACCATATTATGAGGAATTTGCAGGGGAGACTTGCGAACGTTATATTCGGTCTCAGTGACACAAACATCTCAAACACCTAAGTGGAACAATATTAGGGGTTTGATTGAATTAGCACCGTCTCTGACGATTTTTTTTTTTTTTTTTTACTTTTATTTTTTTTAACTCAAAGTATCAGCGCACAGCACAAATCCAGTTGTGTGCTTGTCAGTGTAGGTTAGAAACTAGCCATAGCAATAGGATAGCATCGTTTGTAAAAAAAAAAAAAAATCCAAAAATTTTTTACAGTTTACACTTTAATTTTGAAAATGTTGAGCCCGAGGGCTAGGGGTAGAAGACGAGGGAGGGACGTGGGGGTCCAACTACTGCAGGGGTCAGAGGCCGTGGTCCTGGGCGGGGTGTGAGACACCCACTGCTGATGAGGGAGCAGGGGAACGCCCGAAGAGCTACACTCCCTAGGTTTATCATGTCTCAAGTTACGGGACTCGTGTGTTAGAACACTGTTGAGCAGCAGAACAATGCGAACAGGTGATAGTCGTTGGATTGCGCAATGCTTCTAGCATTTGTCACCAGTCAGTCTTCCACGCAGCTCACACCATGTCACCGAAATCAGACACTCCTCCAGCTCCTCCACCTCAGCCTCCTTCCCCCAGTCTGCCCCTCCCTGGAAAATTTGGCATTTGAACCGGCGTTACTGATGAACTGTTTTCTGGACCCTTCCCAGAGTCACAAACCACTTGTCCGGTTGCTGCTGGGCTCTTTTTCCGATGCCCAGGTTTTCCACCTGTCGCAGTCTGTGGGTGATGATACATTGTTGACGTGGTGTGAAGAAGATGTGTAAAGAGGTGTCGGACGATGAGGAGACACGTTGTCAGACAGTGGTGAAGTTGTTGTCAGGGCAGGAGTAGGAAGTCCGAGGGGGGAGCAGACTGAGGGATCGGAGGATGATGAGGTGACAGACCCAGGCTGGGTTGATAGGGCCGGGTGAACATAGTGCTTCGAGACGGAGAGAGAAGGAGAGAGGTCTCGACCGAGCAACAGGTTGAAGAGGAGATTGCGTGTGGGCCAGACGGAGAGGCAGGGCCAGAGCCGGTTGGCATCAGCGCCAAATAGTTTCACGTAGTCAAGACTCCCGTTGGCGAGGCTAGATTTTCGGAAGTCGGAGGTTCTTTCAAAGAAACCACCGGATGACCGACGGACTGTGGTGGCAACCTGTGCACACCAGATCAGCAGAGGGGTTCCCACTACTAATCGCTTAACTACCACAGTACTGTTGCAGGCATATGAATGCTAAAACACCCCACTCAATGGCACCAAGCGCCGTTCACCTTCGGACCAGGGCACACCACTGCTCCTCCCCGTGTCATGTGCTGCATCCTGTTAGAAGCCCCTGACCAGGACCCCGGCCAAACACCTCCTGTGCGAAAACCACATTCGCCTACCACGATCCTCCACTGTGCACTGCCACACATTGTCCCATTAGAGGTGAGGTGCTGGATAGTTCTAGGTATTATGCGCCCCACTAGTGGTGAGGTGCTGGAGAGTTCTAATATTTCTGCGCCCTCTTGTGTGGTGAGCAGGTGCTGGATTAGTTCTAGTATTTATGAGGTGCCACCCTAGTGGTGATGTGCTGACAGATAGTATCTAATATTTTATGCGGCCCCTCTAGTGGTCGAAGGTGCTGAATAGTTATAGTATTATGTGCCCCCTAGTGGTGAGTGCTGGATAGTTATAGTATTGTATGGCCGGCACCTAGTGGTGCGAGGTGCTGGATATGAGTTTTATGTATTTATGTGCCCACCTGAAGTGGTGAGGTGTGAGATAGTTTGTATTTATGTGCCCCCTAGTTTAGAGTGACAGGGAGGCTGGATTAGTTTAGTATTTATGCGCCCACTAGTGCTGGTGAGGTTATGAGATAGTTCAGTTTTATTTATGCGCCCCCTAGTGGTTGTGCGTGAATGAGTGCTGCGATAGTTATAGTATTATTGTGCCCGCCTAGTATAGGTGCACGAGGATTGGATAGTGTATATTATTTATAGAGCCCTCACTAGTGTATGCAATGCGTGATGGTGCCTGGATAGATTAGTTCACTCTATGGGATTATGTGCCACCTAGTAGGTGAGATGCAGGATAGTGTATAGTAGTGTGCGCAAACTAGTGGTGAGGTTCTGGTAGTGTCTAGTATTTATGTGCCCCCTAGGAATCTGGTGATGATGCTGAGATAGGATAGATTTAGCGCAACCTAGTGGATATTTGGTTGACCGGGTGCTGGATATAGTTATAGGTTATTTTTATGTGCCCACTAGTGTCGGGTGAAGGGATGGATATTATCCGAGTTATGTGCCCACCCCCCCTTAGTTAGGTGAGGAGGTGCTGGGGATAGTTCTAGTTATTTATTTGCCCCCCTAGAGGTGATGGTGTGGATAGTTTAGTTTAAAATTAATTATGCCCGTCCCCCATAGTGTTGATGGTGGATGGGATCGAGACTTATAGTATTATGAGGCCCTCGTTGTGTGAGGTGCTGGATCGGTTATAGGATTTATGCCACCTATAGTGGTGAGGGCTGGATAGTTGTATTTAGTGACCATAGTGGGACGAGGTGCTGGCGGTAGTTTTTCGAGTATAATGCGCCCCCTAGGGTGTTGGTGTTGTTTAGGTGCTTGGATAGTTATAGTATTTACTGTGCCACTAGTCAACATCAGGGGATTCCGGGGGGTGAGGGAGGGGGATAGGTTATAGTATTTAGGTGGACCCATAGTGGGGTATGAGGTGCTGGCTGGCATAGTCTATAGTATTTTATGTGCCCCCTAGTGGGGCACGCCGGTGGTGAGGTGCTGGAGTAGTTGTCTAGTATTATGGCCAGCCCCCTAGTTGGTGAGGTGCATGGATAGTTCTAATTGGTATGCATGCCCCCTAGTGGTGAGGGGCGGATAGTTATCTAAGTAATTTATGCGCCCCTAGTGGTGAGGTGCTTGCAGTTCTAACTATTTTATGCGACCCTAGTGGTGAGGTGGTCTGGATAGTTATAGGATTTATGCGCCCCCTAGTGGTGAGGGGACGGGCAGAGGCCACTGGTTCTTTTGTGGGCACATTTCTATATGTGCATTTATGCACACATAGGGCGTGAAGCGGTGCTGGATAGTCTATAAGTATTTAGATGCCCCCTAGTAAGGGAGGTGCTGGATAGTGATAGTAGTTGATGCGCCCCCTATGGTGAGGGGGTGTGGGATAGTCATAAGTATTTTTGTGCCCCCATAAGTGGTGACGGTGAACTGGATAGTTTATATTATGTTGCCCCCCGTAGTGTGTTGTGAGCGTGCTCGGATGTAGTCCTTTTTTTATAGTATTTATGTTGCACCCTAGTGCGTGTGAGGTGCTGGATAGCAGCTATTAGCTATTATGCGCCCCATAGTTGGTGAGGGTTCGCGATAGTTATAGTATTTATGAGCCCCTAGTGGTGAGGTGGCTGGATAAGTTATAGAGTTATGCGCCCCCTAGTCGTGAAACTGCAGGTTTGGATTAAGTTATAGTATTTATGGAGACACCCCTCGTAGGGGATGGTGAGGGAGAGTAGATCGGATTGGAGGAGCACAAGAGGTGGTGGTTCTGAGTGAGGGGTGTGGATAGTTTTTTAGTATTAGGTGAAACCCGAGGGGGTGAGATTGCTGGATAGGTATATATAGTATTTGTGCGACCTAATAATGATCACATTCAAACTGTGGTGTAGGTTCTCGGATAGTCTAGTATTAGGCGAACCCTAGTAGGTTCTGAAGCAAGAGCCAGCAGTGCAGGAATAGTGTAATTATGTATTTATGTGCCCTCTAGAGGTGAGGTGCTGGATAGTTCTAGTATTTATGCGCCCCCTTGTGGTATGGTGCTGGGATAGTTCTAGTACTATGCGCATAGATTCAAAACTAAATTAAACAACAGAAACACATCACCACCCCTAGTGCGTTTGAGGTGTGTATTAGTTCTAGTATTTATGTCGCCCCCTAGTGGTTTGAGGTGCTGGATTTTAGTTATAGTATTTATGCACCCCCTAGTGGTGAGGTTTGCGGATAGTTATAGTATTTATGCGCCCCCTAGTGGGGAGGTGCTGGAGAGTTAGAGTATTTATGCTACCCATAGTTTAGTAGTGAGGTGGAGGTGCTGGATAGTTCTAGTTATTATGCGCCCCTAGTGGGGTGAGGTGCTGGAATAAGATACACTCTAGTCTCAGCTCTCCTCACTTGCGCCCCTCCAACCGGTATCAGCCACACAGCCCACCAAGAATTAAACACCAACGGGAGAGGTAAACACGCGAGTGGAGGAGAAAAACCTAGGGGTTGGGTTGGGCTGGATTAGTTTTTTTTTCTTCTAGTATTTATGAACCCCTAGTTAGGTGAGGTGCTGGATGTTATAGTATTTATGTGCCCCCCTATGGTTTCGAGGTGCTGTGATAGTTATAGTATTATGCGACCCCTAGTGGGTGAGGTGCCTGGTATAGTTATGATTTATGCGACCCCATAAGTGGTGGAGGTGCTGGATAGTTTTAGTATTTATGCGCCCCCTAGTGGTGAGGTGCGGATAGGTATAGTATTATGCGACCCCCTAGTCGGTGAGGTGCTGGATAGTTCTAGTATTTATGCGCCCCTATTGGTGGTGAGGTGCTGGGTAGTTTTTCTAGTATTTATGCCGCCCCTATTGTGAGGTGCTGGTAGTTATAGTTTATTTAGGCGACCACTAGTGGGTGAGGGCGTGCTGGGATAGTTCTAGTATTTATGGGCCCACCATGGTGGTGAGGTTTGTTTGCTGGACTAGTAGTCAGAGTTGATGCACCTATATTAGGTGAGGTGCTGGATAGTTCTATAGTATTTATGAGCCCACCTAGAAGAGGTAGAAAAGGTGCTGGATAGTTCTAGCTCTTTAAAAAAATGTGCGCCGGATGAAGTGGTATTTTGATTGAGGTGCTGGGGGGGTTGGAATGTGTTCTTTCTTTTTGATGGATAGTTATAAGTATTTATGCACCCCCTAGTGGTGAGTGGTGGCTGTGAATTTAGTTATAGATATTATGTGCCCGTGCCCTAGGGTGAGGTGCTTGGATTAGTTCTAGTATCAGGCACCACTATGGATGGTGGAGGTGCTGGATTAGTTCTAGTAATTTATGTTGCCCCCTAGTGGTGAGGGTGCTGGATAGTTCGTAGCTATTTATCATGTGCCCCTGTCACGTATCCAGGCGTACATAGAGGGACAGAAGCGGAGCTGTCACTATTTGCCCCCCCTCACCTAGCCCCACCGCAGACATCGCGGGTGCCCACACCCATCTAACATAGCCCCCCGAAGCACATATACTTGAACACAAATAAAACGACCACAATACACCGACACTACCACGACCCAATAAAACAAACTACCGCCCTTTGGGCTAGCCCAATTTATATCTCTGTGTTTTCTGCGTTTGCCCCCCCCCCCACCACTCACGTAGCCCCTCCGCAGCCATTCTCTGCCCCCCCCCTAGCCCCCTCCGTCCGCCCGCCCCGCAGCCATAGCTCTGCCACCCCGTTCCCCTCACTGCCCCTCCGCAACAGCCATTCTCTGCCCCATTCTCCCACCTAGCCCCCGCAGCCACTTCTTCTCTGCCCCCCTCACCTAGCCCCCGCAGCAATCTACTCTTCTGCCCCCCCCCCTCCACCCTAGACCCCGCAGCCCATCTCTCTTTGGCGGGGTGGTGGTGGGGGGGAATGGCGGGAGGGTGTGACGAAACCATAAGAAACAAAAGAAAAAAAGCCAACCCAATAGATGCCCCAAAAAACAACACCCACCCACCCCCCCATTCCCCTCACCTAAGCCCCGCAAGCCATCTCTTGCCCACCCCCCCTCACCTAGCCCCCCGCCCCCCTCACCTAGCCACCGCGAGCCATCTCGGCCCCCCCCTCTCACCTTAGCCCCCGCAGCCCAATCTCTGCCGGCCCATCTCTTCCCATCTCACCTTAGCCCCCTTTCAGCCATCTCTGCCCCCCCTGTCTTTCACCTAGCCCCCAGCAGCTCATCTCTGCGCCCACTCACCTAGCCCCCGCCGCAGCCATCAGCCGTCTGCTCCCACCTCACCCTAGCCCCCTGCTTTCGGCCCAATCTCGCCCCATCTCCCATCTCACCTAAGCCCCTGCAAGAAGCCCATACTCATGACACCCATCCATCCTACCCTCCCCCCTTTATAAACCTAGCCCCCGCTAGCCCCCATCTCTTGCCCTCCCTCACCTAGCCCCCGCCGCAGACATCTCTGCCCCACCCCCACGCAGCCATCTCTGCCCTCCCCTCACCTAACCCCCCCCTCCTCCCTACCTCAGCTGCCCTATTGCTTGCCATCTCGCCCAATCTCACCTAGAGCGCCCTAGCAGCAATCATCCAATCTCTGCGCCTCCCCCCGGACACATAGCACCCAAGTTAAAGAAAAAAGAATAAACAGCTAAAGGAAAGGCAGCAGCAAGAAGGAAGAAACCAACAAGACAAACACCAAAACCGAACCGCAGCCGGAGAAAGCACATGAGATGAAAGAAACAACCCCACGAAGAAACCGCAAGAAACAGACAGCACCATTTCCACGGCGAATCGGCAGCTCTGATTCATAATGCTCTGCCCCCCCGCTCACCTCTAGCCCCCCGCCCCGCCAGCCATCTCTGCGCCATCTCACCTAGCCCCGCCGCAGCCCGCAGCATCCCACCGCCAGCCCCATCTCTTGCCCGCCACTCACCTAACCCACTCACCTAGGCCCCCCGCAGCAATCTTACTGCCCACCCCCTCACCTAGGCCCCCGCAGCCATGACTCTGCCCCACCCTCAACTAGCCCCCGCAGCCATTCGCCCACCCTCAGTCACCAGCCCCCGCTGCAGTATCTATGTGCCCCCCCGCTCACCTAGTCCCCCCGAAGCAATACTCTGCCCCCTCACTAGCCCCGCAGCCATCTCTGCCCCCCCTCTCCCCCCGCAGACCATTCGCCTTCCTCACTAGCCCCCTCCATTGCCTCCCACCTAAGCCCCCGCAGGCACCTATCGTCCCGTCTGCCCCATCTCACACTAGCCCCCCGCAGCATCTCTGCCCCCCTCACCTAGCCCCCTCAGCCATCTCTGCCCCCCCTCACCTAGCCCCCGCAGCAGCTATCCTGCCCCCCCACCCCCCCTACCTAGCCCGCGCCATCTCTGCCCCCCCTCACCTAGCCCCCCGAGCCATCTCTGCCCTCTCACCTGCCCCGCCGCCATCTCTGCCCCCCTCACTAGCCCCCGACCATTCTCTGCCCCCCTCACCTAGCCCCCCGCCAGCCATCTCTGCCCCCCCTCCATGCACCTAGCCCCCGCAGCCCATCTCTGCCCCCCTCACCTAGCCCCCGCAGCCCTCTCCGCCCCCCCTCACAGCTAGCCCCCGCCAGCCATCTCTGCCCCCCCCCCCTAGCCCCCACAGCCATCTCTGCCCCCCTCACCTAGCCCCCACAGCCATCTCTGCCCTCCCGCACCTAGCCCCCGCAGCCATCATCTGCCCATCTCACTAGCCCTCGCAGCCACTCTCGTGCCCCCCCCCCTAGCCCCCGCAGCCATCTCTGCCTTCCCTCAACTAGCCCCGCAGCCATCTCTGCCCCCCCCTCACCTAGCCCCCCGCGCCATCTCTGCCCCCTCACCTGCCACTGCAAAGCCTTGCTCCCACTCACCTAGCCCCCGCAGCCATCTCTTTGCCCCCCTCACCTAGCCCCCTGCAGTCCATTCTCTGCCCCCCCTCACATAGCCCCGCAGCCATCTCTGCTCCCCCTCACCTCGCCCCCGCAGCCACTCTCTGCCCCCCCTCACCTATCCACCCCAGCCATGTCCAGTCTCTGCCCATACCACCTACCAGCCCCTACCTGCAGCCTTATAGCAGCCATCTCTGCCGCCATCTGTCCCTCCCATCACTAACCCCCGCACGCAGCCATCTCTGCCCCATCTCACCTAGCCCCTGCCTGCTACATTCTCTGCTCCTCCCCATCTACACTGTACACCACATACATGTCTCAACACATTCTACCTATACACCACAACTACTGTTCTCTCACATTACTACACCTTATACACCACATATCTATGTCCTCTAACCATTACTAACCAACTATACACCAACACTAGCTCTGTTCCTCTCACATTACTACACTATACACACACTATGTCCTCTCACAGACTACACTATACACCACTACTATGTCCTCTCACATTACTACCACATACACACCCACTACTGTAACTCTATACACATTACTAACGCATACACCACATACTATGTCCCCCTCTCACATACTACACTATACACCACATACTATGTCCTCACATTACTACACTATACACCACATACTTATGCCTCTCACATTACCACACTATACACCACCATACTATGTCCTCTCACATTACTACACTATACACCACATACTATGTCCTCTCACATTACTACACTATACACCACATACTCTGTCCTCTCACATTACTACACTATACACCACATAGTCTGTCCTCTCACATTACTACACTATACACCACATACTCTGTCCTCTAACTTTACTACACTATACACCACATACTCTGTCCTCTCACATTATTACTAGGGATGAGCAAACACACTCGTCCGAGCTTGATGCTCGTTCGAGCATTAGTGTACTCCAAACTGCTCGTTGCTCGGACGAGTATTTTGCCAGCTAGTGAAAATGGCATCTTCCGCTGTTTTGATTTTTGGAGGCCAGAAACAGAGCCAATCACAAGCCAGGAGACTCTGCACTCCACCCAGCATGACGTGGTACCCTTACACGTCGATAGCAGTGGTTGGCTGGCCAGATCAGGTGACCCTGGGATAGACTAGCCGCTGCCCGCGCTGCTCGGATCATTCTGTGTCTGGATGCCGCTAGGGAGAGAGCTGCTGCTGGTCAGGGAAAGCGTTAGGGTGTTCTATTAGCTTACTGTTAGGCAGGAGTGATTCTACAAGAACCCACAGGCCTTCTTAGGGCTAGAATAGCATTATATTGTATTTCATTATATTGAGGCCAGAACAGTGCGAACAGGTGATGTCGTGGATTGCGGACAATGCTTCTAGCCATTTGTCCACCAGTCAGTCTTCCACGCAGTCCACCCATGTCACCGAAATCAGCACTCCTCCAGCTCCTCCACCTCAGCCTCCTTCCCCCCAGTCTGCCCCCTCCCTGGAAAATTTGGCATTTGAACCGGCGTACTCTGATGAACTGTTTTCTGGACCCTTCCCAGAGTCACAAACCACTTGTCCGGTTGCTGCTGAGCTCTTTTCCGATGCCCAGGTTTTCCACCAGTCGAAGTCTGTGGGTGATGATAACATTGTTGACGTGGTGGAAGAAGTGTGTAAAGAGGTGTCGGACGATGAGGAGACACGGTTGTCAGACAGTGGTGAAGTTGTTGTCAGGGCAGGAAGTCCGAGGGGGGAGCAGACTGAGGGATCGGAGGATGATGAGGTGACAGACCCAGGCTGGGTTGATAGGCCGGGTGAACATAGTGCTTCTGAGACGGAGGAGAGTCCTCGACGAGAACAGGTTGGAAGAGGCAGTGGTGGGGCCAGACGGAGAGGCAGGGCCAGAGCTGGTGCATCAGCGCCAAATGTTTCACGTAGTCAAGCTCCCGTGGCGAGGGCTAGATTTTCGGAAGTCTGGAGGTTCTTTAAAGAAACACCGGATGACCGACGGACTGTGGTGTGCAACCTGTGCCACACCAAGATCAGCAGGGGTTCCACTACTACTAGCTTAACTACCACCAGTATGTGCAGGCATATGAATGCTAAACACCCCACTCAATGGCACCAAGCCCGTTCACCTCCGGCCGGGCACACCACTGCTCCTTCCCCTGTGTCATGTGCTGCCTCTGCTAGTCAGCCCCCTGCCCAGGACCCCGGCCCAAACACCTCCTGTGCGAAAACCACATCTTCGCCTCCACGATCCTCCACAGCATCCACCAATGTCTCCATGCGCAGCGTTCAGCTCTCCATACCCCACACGCTGTAGCGCAAAAGGAAGTATAATGCAGCCCACCCACACGCCCAAGCCCTCAAAGTCCACATCTCTAGATTACTTAGCCTGGAGATGCTGCCCTGTAGGCTGGTAGAGACCGAGGCCTTTCGCAACCTCATGGCGGCGGCCGCCCCTCGGTATTCGGTCCCCAGCCGCCACTACTTTTCTCGATGTGCCGTCCCAGCCCTGCACCAGCACGTGTCAGACAACATCATCCGTGCCCTGACCAACGCCGTTTCTGACAAGGTCCACCTGACCACGGACACGTGGACGAGTGCTGCCGGGCAGGGCCACTATGTATCGCTGACGGCACATTGGGTTAACTTGGTGGAGGCTGGGACCGAGTCTGACCCTTGGGCTGGTCATATACTGCCGACACCGAGGATTGCGGGGCCTACCTCGGTCCAGGTCTCTCAGGCCTACTATGCCTCCTCCTCCCACCCCTCCTCCACCTCCTCCTCCGAATTACCATCCGTGGGCATGGGGCCATCAGTCGCTAGCTCTAGGCACAGCAGCAGTGCCGTTGCTAAGCGACAGCAGGCGGTGCTCAAACTGCTGAGCCTAGGCGATAAAAGGCACACCGCCCAAGAGCTATTACAGGGCATCACGGCGCAGACTGATCTGTGGCTGGCACCGCTGAACCTGAAGCCAGGCATGGTTGTGTGTGACAATGGCCGTAACCTGGTGGCGGCTCTGCAACTCGGCAGACTGACACATGTGCCATGTTCAGCGTTTCCTCAAGACATACCCCAATCTGTCTGATTTGCTCACGAAGGTGCGCCGCATCTGTGCGCATTTCAGGAAGTCCAGCACAGATGCTGCCATTCTCAGGGCAGCGCAGCGCAGCCTCCAACTGCCCGCTCACCGACTGTTGTGCGACGTTCCCACGAGGTGGAATTCAACATTTACCATGTTATCCAGAGTTTACCAGCAGCGCAGAGCGATTGTAGACTGCCAGATGTCAACTTCCACCAGAACTGGTAGTCAGGTCAGTCAGCTTCCTCAAGTCTACAATGAGCAGTGGACGTGGATGTCTGATATCTGTCAGGCGCTGAGTAACTTTGAGGAGTCAACACAGATGGTCAGTGGCGATGCCGCCATCATCAGCCTCACCATCCCGCTGCTTGGCCTGTTGAAAAACTCTCTGGTCAGCATGAAGTCGGAAGCTTTGCGCTCATCACAAAAGACGGGGGAAGAAGATTCCCATGTTGATAGCCAAAGCACCCTCAGGTCTGTATCTCAGCGCATATCGGAGGAGGTGGAGGAGGAAGAGGAGGAGAAAGTTGGCGAGACAGAAGAGGGGAGAATTGTACAGTCCTTCACTGTTCAGCGTGTATGGGCAGAAGAAGAGGAGTTGGAGGAGGAGGAAATGGACAGTCAGGCCAGTGAGGGGAGTGAATTCTTGCGCGTTGGGACTCTGGCGCATATGGCAGATTTCATGCTAGGCTGCCTATCCCGTGACCCTCGCGTTCAAAGAATTTATTCCAGCACAGATTATTGGGTATTCACTCTCCTGGACCCACGGTACAAGCAAAATCTTTACACTCTCATCCCTGGAGAGGAAAGGAGTGTAAGAATGCATGAATACCAGCAGGCCCTGTTGCACAATCTGAAACAGTATTTCCCTTCTGACAGCGCTAGCGGCAGAGGGGGTACTTCTGCGGGACAAGTAGCGAGGGAGAGTAGGCGAGCAGGCAGCTTGTCCAGCACTGGCAGGGGTACGCTTTACAAGGCCTTTGCCAGTTTTATGTCACCCCAGCAAGACACTGTCACCTGTCCCCAGTCTCGGCAGAGTAGGGCTGATCTTTACAGAAAGATGGTGAGGGAGTACGTAGCTGACCATACCATCGTCCTAAAAGATTACACGGCTCCCTACAACTACTGGGTTTCAAAGCTGGACATTTGGCGCGAACTGGTGCTGTACGCCTTGGAAGTTCTTGCCTGCCCTGCCGCTAGCGTGTTGTCCGAGCGGGTTTTCAGTGTAGCTGGTGGCATCATCACTGATAAGCGTACACGCCTGTCGACTGACAGCGCTGACAGGCTGACGCTTATGAAGATAAATAAAGCCTGGATTTCTCAGGATTTCCATTCTCCACCAGGTGAAGGAAGCTCAACCTGCATAAATTACACTCCTCCTCCTCATTTTCCTCCTTCTCCTCCTCTTTGTACACTAAAGCAGAGGAAACTGGCTATTTTTTGCCAGGGCCAACTGGCTCTAGCTATAGTACTCTATGTATTTAATTTTTCTGAAGGGCCACCTACCCGGTCCTCTGCTTTAAACAATTTTCCACACGTCATCTCCATAGCTGCCTCCAAAAGTCGTCCATATAGCTGCCTCCATACATCGTCCCCTTATCAAACGAGCTGTGTCAGACAGAATTTTGGGTTGTTTTCATGGCTTCCACATCAAACTTGTTAACTTTGTCGCCACCCTGCTGTGTTATCCACAAAATATACTGGCAAACTTTTATCATTTACCGATATTATTTCAGCGCTTCTTGCGCATCTGTTTACATTCCCCTCACCTGCCATAACCCAAACTTATAAGAACACTACTACACTTGATCTTATACAAAAGGTTCTTAGAAGTGCTGTTTGGGGAGGAGCCAAGAGACAGGGGCTTGGACAGGCGAAAGCTCGCCTGGCAGCAGACCGCCAACTCCATCCCAAGATCCAACTGACTTAGTTTTAACTGCAGCACCTTTAATCTACTACTACTACCTTACTGCCTCCATACATCGTCCCCTTATCAAACGCGCTGTGTCAGGCAGAATTTTCAGGTGTTTCACCAGATACATAGTGGAACTTGGCCCATCTGTCGCCGCCATGCTGGAGACCTGAAGTTGCAATCATAGCAGCGCAATATGGATGCCCCATACTGTCGCTCTTAATCATGGAACCATTTACGAAAAATCAATTAAAAATAGAACCGCCATGCTATTCCATTATTCCTAATATTCAAACGACCCCGTCTGCTTTGAAAATTATAATTTTTTCAAAGTAAACGCTAAGGCCCCCAGGCCCATTTTGGGTGGGGAGGAGCCGAGAGACAGGGGCTTGGACAGGCGAAAGCTCGCCTGGCAGTGGACCGCCAGCTCCATCCCAAGATTAGGCAGCCTCAGAGGCATCCATGCATGCTGCCCCTGCTGTTTCCTGTCCATTTTGCCTCCACGATCCTCCACAGCGTCCACCAATGTCTCCATGCGCAACTTTCAACTCTCTATACCCCAGACGCTGGAGCACGAGAGGATATACAGCACATCATCCCCTTATCAAACGAGCTGTGTCAGGCAGAATTTTCAGGTGTTTCACCAGATACATAATGGAACTCGGCCCATCTGTCGCCGCCATGCTGGAGACCTGAAGTTTCAATCATAGAAGCAATATGGATGCCCCATACTGTCGCTCTTAATCATGGAAGTCGTCTCCATGGCTGTCTCCACATGTCGTCCCCTTATCAAACGAGCTGTGTCAGGCTCATTTTTCGGGTGTTTCACCAGATACGTTATGGAACTTGGTCACTATGTCGCCACCATGCTGTGTTATTGACTAAATATACCTTCAACCTTTTGTTCACATAGGAAATCATTTCACCTCCTTTGGTGAAGCCTGAGTCCATTTAGGGTATGTCGCCATGAGACTCTCTAGCCTGCCGCTGCTGCCGCTGCCTCTGCATAGTCCCCTATAGTGTCAGGGTCAATTATTGGATGTTTTAGATGCTCTCTAGCTTCATTCTGTCACTCTGTCATGGCCATGCTGTTGCCCATAATTTTGGCATAATGGTGCAATTAAGCAGCCTCAGAGGCATCCATGCATGCTGCCCCTGTTGTTTTCTGCCCATTTCCGTGGTGTTTACATAATTTTCTGAGGTTTCCAGGTGTTTGGCCAAGCTTCCCTGTGCAGAGCCTTGGTCCCCTTGAAAAATGCTTGAGTCTCCCATTGACTTTAATGGGTCTCGTTATTCGAGACGAGCACTCGAGCATCGGGAAAAGTTCGTCTCGAATAACGAGCACCCGAGCATTTTAGTGCTCGCTCATCTCTATTTAACAGTAAAAAGGATAAACAAAACAATTACAGTTGGCTGCATCATCCGGGCAACCATAAGTGTGGACATTCCAGATGCTTGGTGTGTGGGTTTTTGACCACCACCAACCATTTCTTCTCTTATACAACCAAAAGAAAGTACAATATAACTACTTACATCAACTGCAACACAACCTTTACTATTTACTTAATATCTTGCATCTCATGTGAGAAACAACATGTAGGATGCACCACGAACTCCCTGAAGACCCGCATTAATTTAACTAATATGTCGGCCGCCTCGAAACACTTCCGTGACATGCATGACGGAAATTGTGACACGTTTAGGTGGCAGGGAATTGAAAAAGTCACAAGACCAATAAGAGGTGGGGACCATAGAAAAAAGCTCATGAATAGGGAAAGCTCATCCTGAAAACTGTCCAACCTTTGGGTATGAATTTAAGACAGGACTTAATCTTATGTTATTAAATTTAGTTTTTTTCTACTGTCTTCTGCAATACTCCAACTTTGTTTCCCGCAGCACTTCCAATACCAGTATCAAATGATGTCTAATGTTTCTTTCTTGTTGTTGCCCCCGATGTTCTTTATGCAGGTCTAGTAGTCAATCAGTGTATAGACTTGTATTTACATGGTTACTCCACTTACCTTTCTGATGGCACTTGTTTTAGCATTTTATAAGTCTTTTAAAATTTGTATATGATTGCAATCTTCCTGGAGGCGGAGCATTTTGGGTCACGTGACTGTGACGTCACGTGCCGAGTCATGTATCACGTGACTGTGACGCCAGGAGAGACCGCGATCAATAAATAGCTGCAACATGCATTATGAAAGCAGACCATGAGTAAGCTCACCTGAGCGAAACGCATAGGTCATTTCCTGCACACCATGATGTAAGAGATTGTGTACCTTGCCTGAAGATTTTATATTATTTGGAACTCTAATGAAAGCAAGATTTTATAAGCACATTCCCCTGAGACGCTGGATTACCTTTTTTTCGTTTGGAATTACAGTATTTCTCTGTAGTATGAAAGTTGTTCCTCCCTCTCAGCAACTGGAAAAAAATCACCCATTTTTGACTGGTAGCGAGGGTCCAAGAGGGTGGAGAGCCAAAAGTCATCCCTATGCCGGATGTTGACTATTCGGCAGTCACTAGTTAGGCAAAGCAGCATGCTGCGGGCCATCTGCACAAGTGACTCTACGGGACTCCCGGCCTCCATCTTCACTGAATACTGCCACGGTGCTTCTGAGTCATCTGCCTCGTCTTCTACCTCATCCGGATGCTCCTGCTCCTTCTCTCCTGTCACTTGAGTAGAAAAACCACAAATTCCACCAGACTCTGCTTGTGCTCCATTGTCCTCCTCTTCCTCCAGTTCGGCCCCCACTGGACTCATGTGGCCAGGAGATGTAGTCTCCACTTCTCCAGTGCCTTGACCAGACAGATTTTGCTGCATGAGTTCCAGGGTATGAAGCAGTGGAATGACGTTATTCATCCCGTAGTCCTGGCCTCTTCAAAGGGCCAGAGGAAACGGCAGGTGTCACGCATGAGCTGCCAGTGGCTGACATCAAAGTTACACTGGGGAGTACTCCGTTCCGCTTGCATCATCATAAAATCATTAATGAGTTTTCTCTGTTCATACAGGCGGTCTAACATAAGGAGGCTGGAATTCCAACGGGTGGAAACATCGCATATCAGACTATGTTGGGGTAGGCTGTTCTGACGCTGCAACTCGAGGAGGGTTGAAGTGCATGCACAGTGTCCTGGCCATTTTTAGAATGTCTTGCAGATGGGTCGAAGACTTCAGGAACTTGTTGACAATCAGATTGAGCACGTGCGCCATGCAGGGCGTATGGGCCATTCCTCCTCGGTGCAGCGCGGACACCATGTTCCTCCCATTGTCTGTCACCATGGTTCCGATTTTTAGTTGTCGCGGAGAAAGCCACACATTGATTTCTTGTTGCATGACCTGGAGCAGTTCCTTCCCTGTGTGACTTTGTTCGCCCAGGCAAACCAGGTGTAGAACTGCGTGACACCGCTGTGCCCTGCACATGTGATATGATGGAGCAGCACTTGTTGAGGCTGAGGTGGTGGTTGAGAAGGAGGAGGCGGACACTGGCACAGGAGCAGCAGTTTGACAACCTGGAGGAGAAAGCGCCGTCTCTTGTGGAAGTTGTTGGTGTGGCTGGGAAGGAAACACATTCACCCAGTGGGCTGTAAAGGACATGTACTGGCCCTGACCATAGTTACAGCTCCACACGTCCGCGCTGCCATGCACCTTGGAAGAAACTGATAAGCTCAAGGACTGGCCCACCTTCTGTACATATTGGTGAAGGGCTTCCACTGCCTTTTTGGAAAAAAAATTGCGGCTTGGAACTCTCCACCGTGGTTCGGCACAAGCCATTAGTTCTCTAAAGGGTGCAGAGTCCAAGACATGGAAAGGGAGCGACTGCAGTACAAACAACTTGGACAAGAGCATGGTCAGCTTCTGCACCTTAGGATGGCTGGACGCAAAAAGTTGTCTCTTTGTAATCGCTTCGCTCAATGAGTGCTGGTGCTGGAGTGCATAGCGAGGGGCAGGAGCATCTGGACCGGGAGATGATGTCAAAGACTTGACTTGCCTTGACTTGCTGAAACAGCATGTGTGCCACTAGGTGCTGCTGCTGTTGCTGCGCCTGCAGGATGGACCACATATGACCATTTCTCCCAGGCCATTGGATGGTGATGCTGCATGTGTTGGCGCAGGCCTGTGGTGTCAACGTTAGCTCCCTGGCCACGCTTCACTTTCTGCCCGCAGATATGACATATATCCATGCTCGGCTCCTCTGGTGTCTTTACAAAAAACCGCCAACACTCTGCACTGAGCTACTACTAACGCCGCTGCCTTGCTGAGCCCCTGTGCCACTGCTTACTTGCACCTGTGAATCGGGATTTGTACCCCACGGACATTTGGCTCCCATCCCTGCACTGCTGCCACCCTGCTGACTCACGGCCACAGTAGCTGCTTGCTACCTGCTCCGCTGCCTAACACTATCTTGGCCCGACGATGATGAATCCCCTGCTACACCTGGCTCCCAAGTGTGATCGGCTACATCATCGTCAATTTGCGTTTCCCGGTCACTGCTATTCTACCCACCGGTGTCAGTATGCACAGCCTGCCTACTGCAGGAAGCAACGGAAGTCTGCCCCACCTCTTCACTGCCAAGCAGCTGCTGACTGTCCTCAAACACTTCGTCCTCGCTGAATAGTGGCGCTGAGCCCAGACCACCTAGTAGCTCTCTAGCTGCAGGAAAGGAACAGGACAGAGGCTGGTTGAGGACAGGTGAGGGCCGCTGACCTGCTCCTGGGCCATGCCAACTAATTGTTGTATCTGAGGAACCCACAGACTCTTGGCTGGTAGTGGTTAATCAACTACATGGATTTGACATGTAAATCTGACTCTAAACTTTACCCACAAAAAGGTATGCGAATTTGCTTTATACAGATACCCCACAACTGACACCCAGTGAGAGGTCCATAAATCACTACTGTAGATACATGAATGTGAAACAGATTTCTTCCTATTCGATTTTGTCACTGAATAGAACTGCTATCTGGGGTATACAGATCCCCCTTAAAGAATATCCAGGGATTGGAGCAGGAATCGCTACTGCACAGCTAGACGCTATAGACGGCACATCCAGTGTAAAATGCGGGAATTGCAAATGGCCGACAGTTTTTATAGGGCTGTTAGCCTGTGTGACATCACATAAGCCTGACGGTCGCTGATTGGCTTACAGGTCTGCAGATGTCATGGGGGGTGTTCCTTTCTCCTTCCCAGATATCTCTGCCCCATGTAACACATTGTGCTTGCGCCCATTTAGCTGAAAAAGAAAAACATACTTCCCGCGAATCCATGTAAAATTCGGCTATGACTAATCAAATTTTTTGTGAAATTCGTATAGAATTCCACTTCTTTAGAATCGATTCGCCCATCTCTATTTGCATTATTTATATTAGTATTATTTAAAAAAAAAAATGTATATAGATATATGTTTCTGTAACTGTACAATTTTGGGCTTTGTGGAAGTTATCTCGATGATACAGAACCTCCACCGTGGCTGATGACATCACAATGATATAGAAACCTCCACCATGGCTGATGACATCACAATGGCTCATAAAATAGCAACCAATCAGAAGCAAGATATTGTCTATTGTCTCCACTTGTCGACCAATCAGAAGCAAGATACTGTAGTCCCGCCCACCCACTAGGGTATAAAAGCCGGCGCGCAGAGCTCACCCTGTCATTTACTCTCTGACCACAGAGACAGCAACTACATATAATCCCTGATCAGAGAGACGGCAGCCTCCATGGCGTGGTTTGTTAATAATTACGTCAACGATGAATGTCTTTACATCCAAGAGCTCCTCCAAAGCTCCGACACCTTGAAAAATGGTTCACAGGAGAAGATCAACCAGAATGGAGGAAGCCTACAGGAGAACAAGATCATTGAGGCTGGAGAACCAAAGAGAGAAGAACTAGGGAAGAAAGCTAAGACAAAAAAGAAGAACAAGATCATTGAGGCTGGAGAACCAAAGAGAGAAGAACCAGGGAAGAAAGCTAAGACAAAAAAGAAGAACAAGATCTTAGCCCGGCTCCTGAAACCCTGGAAATGGTTGAAAGGTCTCGTACAGTGCACATCCTGCACCATCACTGATGAGGATTATTGTCTTAGTGACATGTCAGGACTCAGCTACACCACATCAGAGGTAGGAGATCCCTCAGATTCTTCATCTCTTTATGAGGTCTTTCCTTGTGTCCTGGTTGCCCACAGCAGCCAATCACAAGTCAGCTTTCATTTCTAAGCTCTAGGCAACAATCACCCATTACCAGGCCCATGTGTCAATGTAATCTGGGCAGTTTTATGCTGCGCCAAAAATTGAAGGAATAATTATGCAGTTTATGACTCTCTGGTCTAACATTACAGAAACTTGCACCAGATTTTTCAGACCTGCAGTATTTTTGGCACAGTTTAGATCCCACCCTTTTCCCTGAAGCTACACCTCTTTTTAATACAATTCAGAAAAGTGTCTTAAAACAGCCTAAAACACGTGAAGCATAGAATAAAAGGTGTTTTAGTTTTTTGCAGAAATGTTACATGTAGACTGTGCCATACGGTGATATTTACTGCTGTGGAGGCAATGGCCAAAAACGTAATGTGAATGAGGCTCAGGAAATGGTGATTAGTTTGGGGAGAAGGAAGATGGACTATTTGATCAGACCAAGAAAAGATGACGTATCCTTCCTGACTTGCCTTACAAACCCTTACTAGCTCCTTCCCCCAAATCAAATCCCCCTATCACCTCACTTAAACTCCAACCCCTAACATTACTCCTCACGCCATTTTCCAGCCCTCCCAACCCATCCTGTCATGGCCGCATTGCTCTTACTTCCAGCCAGATCCATGCTCACATTATTTTTATTGTTTTATCTATGCAGGGGCGTAACTAGGAGAGGCTGGGCCATAGCAGATTTCTGCATGGGGCCCCCCTTCCCCTTAATAATATATATACATATTTAGAGTGCATTGACGTAAACGTGTGCCCGCCCGGCCATAGCCTGGTGGGCACACATCGGGCATGCTGGAGGGGAGGAGAGGTGATCGCGGCTCACCCCTCCCCTCTCCAGAGAGAATAGAGCACGCTTTATCTTTTTTGCTGCCACGGCTTAGGACAGTGAGTACTCGTTGTGTTCACCGTACCGAGCCGTGCACCACAGAAGCCGATGAGGTAGTATATCCGGCAGCAAATTATACAGACATTTATACACTTATATATACACACACAAAGTTCACACCCACATACATACAAGTATACACTTATACGCACACATTTATGCACTCATATATACGTTAATACATAGAGTATATCCACACAGTGTGGCACATTTACTTACCCAGTCCTGCGTGATGCCCGCTGTTCATTGTCCGACGAGAATGAACTTTGCTGAGATTCACAAAGATCGTGCGCCTGATTTCCTGCATCTGTCGCTTCCCCACTCAGGTCCCCTGAGTTGACCTTCTTCTTCCTGGTGCATGTAAGTGCTTGGTCTTGCAACACAATTTAAAAGTGAAATCCCGTGCTCAGTCCGAATATGTCGGATTTCCCCCTGATTTCTGTTGCATGAAATCAGCTGCGACACAATCCCATTCTAAATATCTGTCACAGCTGTGCAAATCCCAAAAATTTCTAAAAGCCGACAAAAGTGCGATCCGCAGGACCCTTACTAAATAAGCCCCAGTAAATACACATCACACGCCAAATGTACTCTATACAAATTAAATACATATATATATATACCCACACAGATAAATACATACAATTGTTCTTGCCTTTTTGGATTTTTGGTGGCTGTATGGGTGACCATGCAGACATGGCGTCAGGCGGGTTATTGGGCTGAACGGTGAACGGGTGCCCCCTGACTGTGCCGTCCAGCAGGGGTATGGACGGGTGGTCACCTGGTCCGGCGGGGCGAGTGGCCACCTGGTCCAGTCTGTGGGTGGTCACCTGGTTCGGCGCGCGGGTGGTCACCTGGTCCGGCGTGCGGGTGGTCACCTGGTTCGGCGCGCGGGTGGTCACCTGGTCCGGTGGTCATGCAGGTCAGGGAGGAGGTGGTAAGGTGGTCACCTGGTCTGGCGGTCGGGCCAGGGAGGAGGTGAGCGGGCTAGGTAGGAGGTGCAGTAGCTCCCCGGACTGCTTATCACGAGGCTGTGGCTCAGCACTGCAGGGATATAGACACGGGCCCCATAGCAGCCACTGTATCTATGTATATAATTTTGTGTATTTTAATGTTCTGTCTGTAACAATCAATATTCAACCATATTTCTATCAATAATATAGCAATTCCCTCTTCACTGACATCATGTATATCTGCTTTTTTATAGGCGATTCACCATCTTACACAGATGAGGAGCTGCACAGTGAAACATCAAGCGGGAGTGAAACATACTGGCCTGTGAAGGGGCGCTACAATTTTCTCCCGGCTATAGATATCAGCCCACCAGGGTTACTTCTGAGATCCGGACCAACAGCTCGGAGCAGCAGCTGCCACAACATCGGCGCTGACCGCAGCTCTCTAGATCTACACCAACCAGAGCAGCGTCCCCGATCATTACCAAGATCTCTGAGCGGCTGCTGCAAGAACAACTGCACCGACTGCAGCTTTCTGGACCAATATCTAGCAGAGAAGTTTCCCAGGTTTGTACCAAGGTACAGGAGATATTTGGACCCTGAGACAGGAGAGCACTTTAGAGCCCATCGCAGCCAAATCGTCTGCACAACCATCAGCTGCCGGAACAACTGCACTGACTGCAGCTTTCTAGAGCAATAAAAGTTACTCTGAGTTCTTCAATCTCTTTGTCCTTATAAATAATTCCACCAGTGTCTTTCTCCTCTGATGGCAAAAGTCATTCAAATGTGTTCACACAATAAAGGATCCCCGGATGAGAATAAGCCACCGCTACGCTTTCTCCTCCTTCGTTCCCACTACAATTTGTGGCGAGTCGCTGGACAAGATTTACACATCGATAGCGTAGTATAGCATATAAAATAGACTCACAAACACAAGTGTAAAAATGTGCATTTAAAAATGATCGTTAGGACACCAGTCTCACATATCCGCCCGACCCTGGGTTTCGCCACAGACGGCCACAGCCGGGGCGTTGCTGGCGAACATTCCTAATCCTCATTTATATTGCATACATATCCTTAAGCTTTATACTTCATTAAAAACAAAAACAATCATATAATTCTTACACTGTATGTTACACAATCCTCAATTTAAGCATATTAAACACATAAAAAAAATAATATACCGATTTTTAAGGAAGAAAGACCTTCTTTTCATTCACAAAATTCCTACCATACTCCTCCTTTTGTCCAATCACATCCTCTCTGGGAGGGGGGGGGTTCCACCCCTCTTCACGATAGTGGAATGCGTACAACAATCCTTCATTCATTCATAAATCCCCCTTATATCCATTTGTTACACCCATTCACTTCATAGGTGGGAAATCTAAACGCTCCTTTCAGTGGTCCCGTAGTCTACACACCATCTCAGTCCCTCATCTCATTCCACCAATCAGCGTAGTCATCTCTCATCCAATCAGCTCTATCCTGAACACCACACCTCTTCCTTCCTTCCACCAATAACATAATCCGAACTGCCAACCAATAGGATGGTGGAAGGATCATCTATTTCCTCCAATCCATTCACTTAAAGCGACCACGCCCTCTCCCCCTTCCCCGTTCAGTCTGAACGTATTTCGCTGACTACAGTTTAATATCATCTTCCACTCATCGAAGTTCAATATATATCTAGACGGCATGCATAAGCCCGCATCCAACCTTCCCCCAATTTGTCCCCTTGAAAATGACTCAGACGCAGATCTTAACAATGATACAAAGTGACCATGTGCTATGCCAAAGTACACAATCTTTATTGAATATAAATATCACATAAATATTATACACCAAACCAAAAACCAATAAAAGCATTTAAAAAGGATGCAAAGTCCTCTATACAAAACCCAAGGGAGGGTAGGGCCCATGATACGGCCCACCAAAAAGCAACACCTCCCTACCCAGCCCCAAACCCTAAGCCTGTCAAATAGCAAAGATGTATCAAAACAAGAAGATGACCAAGAAATATCTATGAAGTAATAGCGTAAGAGTAAAAGGCACAAATGATAGATATAGTTACCAGGCAGGCCAGACAAAAGGGTAAGGGGCTGGGAGAGCCCCACGCGTATCGCCACTCACGGTGGCTTCCTCAGGGGTAACTGGTGTATACAGGTCAATGATTATAAATACCTGTATTAGTAAGTGGTAGCAGGTGTGGAGCGCCATGGTAGCGCTCAGCGTCATGTCCGATGCGGTGCGCGTGTGTATGCGTCATGTCCGCGAGTCACATGATAGGAGGTCATGTGACCAAGATGGCGGCGCCCAGCACCAAGGCCCGTGTTAGAGAACACCGGCGTCGTGCCCGGACACGTGATAAGAGGTCATGTGACCAAGGGGGCGGCACTCGGCGCCGTGTCTAATGCGTCGCGCCTATGAAAAATTACAAATATAGAAGTGAAAAATGAAAAATAAAAAATACTAAATGGAGGTGAGAAGTGGGGAGTGTGAAAATGTAAAGTGAGAAAAGAAAAATATAACAGGGAAATTAATATTGCGTACGTGAGTGCAAATGCACATACATATATGATAGACACTTGTGAAGGCTGGGAAACCACCTCCCTTTAAGAATATATATATTTAAAAATATTTAGAAGAGCTCATAAGTGTATAAACAGAAAAAGGTATATAAATATAAATTATTGATATTTTACACCACATATTAGCTTAGTACATACAAGGTTTTTTATATATATATGTATTAACAATAATAAAAATGCACAATAAACCAGTTACACATGTATATATAGCACTACGCATACAGACACACACACACACATATAGATGACACACACCAAAAAAGGAGAATTATTCTCACCGTTAATTCGGTTTCCATTAGTCCACCATGACGGCCCCAACTGGAGGATGACCCTTGACCTCTGTAGGGACAGGAAGCAGAGAGGTTAAATACCCCACCCCGGCATCTGTACACCAGTGGCTACCAAATAACTACACCGGACTTGGATGCAACCCATTTATTGTATGTTATTATTGCACATAGAACAAATAGGCAACTTAAAACTTTTCAAAATACAGGGTGGGAAATATATATGGGCCGTCATGGTGGACTGATGGAAACCGAATTAACGGTGAGAATAATGCTCCTTTTCCATAGCGTCCCCCATGACGGCCCCAACTGGAGATGTACCAGATAAACAATTAGGGGGGGACAACAGCTTGTAAGACCTTCCTTCCGAAGGACTGGTCTCTAGCACTCTGAACATCTAGCCTATAGTGTTTGGCAAAAGTTAGGTGAGTAGACCAGGTAGCTGCTCTACATATGTCCTCTAGTGAGGCCCCACGTTTCTCCGCCCAGGAGGCTGCCACTCCTCTGGTTGAGTGGGTCCTAATAGTCCCTGAAATGTCCAAGTTGTTGGCATCATAAGCTTCTTTGATGACAGTTCTGATCCACCTGGCGATGGATGCTTTTGAAGCTTTCCTGCCTTTGTTTTTTCCTTTAAATTGTAGGAGAATATTGTCGTCTTTTCTCCAGGACTTGGTAACTTCAACATAATGTAGAAGGTATCTTCTGATGTCCAGTGTATGCCATTCCCATTCTTTGGCATGTTTTGGGTTCTGACAGAAGGAAGGTAGAATAATCTCTTGGTTACGATGAAAAGATGAGGCTACCTTGGGTGTGAAGGTTTTATCTAACATTAGCACGATCTTATCCTCACACAATTTAAGATAGGGTTCTTTAATCGACAAACTTTGGATCTCCCCCAAACACCTAGCTGTTGCTATGGCTATGAGAAAGGTAAGTTTTAGCATTAGTTCTCTAAGCTTAACCGTCTCTAGAGGTTCCAACGGTATTTTTGTGAGGTAATCTAGTACTATGGCATGCCCATGCCTTCAGTATATAGGTGGCCCAAGCCACCACTAAGCAGCCAGCGCCATGGTACAGGCAGTCCCCGGGTTACGTACAAGATAGGTTCCTTAGGTTTGTTCTTAAGTTGACTTTGTATGTAGGTCGAAACTGTATGTTTTATAATTGTAGTTCCAGAAAACCTTTTTTTTTGCTCCAGTGACAATTGGAGTTTCAAATTATTTTGCTGTAATGTGACCAGGGATTATCAACAAAGCTTCATTACAGACACCTTACAGCTGATCATTACAGTCTGGGACCATAGTAATAGCATTGAGAGAGCTTCACCAGAGGTCACAGTGGGGAAAGGGGTCCGTCTTTAACTAGGGTCCTCTGTAAGTTGGGCATCCTTAAGTAGGGGACCACCTGTATATAGCTAGCCAGCCCTCTGCCCCCCACTATATATCCAGACCATGCCCCAGTGTATAGCCAGCCAGTCCCTGCTCCCCAGTTTATAGCCAGTCAGCCCCATAGTAGATAGCAAGTCAGCCCTCTGTATATAGCCAGCCAGCCCCTTGACCTCAGTATATTGCCAGTCCCCTGTATATTGCCAGCTAGCCCATCCCCCGCTTGAATTATATAGCCAGCCATTCCCCTGCCTCCAGTATAAAGCCAGCCAGACCCACAGTATGCAGCCAACCAGACCCTGTAAGTAGCCAGCCCCATGTCGCCAGGTAACAAGTATAGACGGGCTAGATTACACCCCGTGTGGCTTACATCTACAGTTAAAAGGGCAATTAATGATAAAAAAGAGGGCAATCACAAAAAATATAAATATGACGGGTCACCTGCTGCTTTCAATACTTACAAAAAACTGACCAAAATCTGCAAAAAGGAAATCAAATCAGCCAAAATACAAAATGAAAGACAGGTGGCCAAAGATAGCAAAACCAATCCCAATAAGTTTTTTAAGTAAAAAAATGGGTCAGAGCAGGTTGGACCCCTTTATTCTGAAAATGGCGCATCAGTGACTGGAGACCAAGAGAAGGCGGAGATACTTAATGGGGTTTTTAGCACTGTTTATACGATAGAATAAAGAACTTCTGATGTGGGTGGTGCCAATGTGAGTTATGCATCCTGTAATATACTAGACTGGCTAAATGTAGACATGATCCAAATAAAAAATATGTTCAAGGCTCCTGGACCAGATGGGTTCAACCCCAGAGTTCTTAAACTACTTGTCACGGGTGACCCCGTGTCGTGTTGTGCTGCCGCTGTCCCCACTACCCCAGGTCCAGCCTTGTCCCAGTGTCCCCAGTGACTCTGCAGCTTCCCAGAGCTGCTCCCGTGACTCCGCAGCTTCCGAGAGCTGCTCCCGTGACTCCACAGCTTCCCAGATCTGCTCCCGTGGTGCCAAAGCCTCCACAGCTTCCCAGAGCTGCTCCTGTGGCGCCCAAGCCTCTTCAGCTTCCCAGATCTGCTCCCGTGGCGCCCAAGCTTTGGCAGCTTCCCAGAGCTGCTCCCATGGCGCCCAAGCCTCCGCAGCTTCCCGCAGCTGCTCCAGTGGCTCTGCAGCTTCCCGCAGCTTCCCGCAGCTGCTCCAGTGGCTCCGCAGCTACCCATAGCTGCTCCAGTGTCTCCGCAGCTTCCCGCAGCTGCTCCAGTGGCTCCGCAGCTACCCGCAGCTGCTCCAGTGGCTTTGCAGCTTCCCACAGCTGCTCCAGTGGCTCCCCAGCTACCCACAGCTACTCCAGTGGCTCCGCAGCTTCCCGCAGCTGCTCCAGTGGCTGCGCAGCTTCCCGCAGCTGCTCCAGTGGCTCCCCAGCTTCCCGCAGCTGCTCTAGAGACTCTGCAACTTCCTGCAGCTGCTCCAGAGGCTCTGCAGCTTCCCAGTGCTGCTCCAGGGACTCTGCAGCTTCCCAGTGCTGCTCCAGAGACTTCCCATGGTTCCTGTGGTCCTGCCTTCCCATGGTCCTCGTGTCCCTACCTTGGCTGCCATCGCGGGCCTAGTCGCACCCGCGATGCGACCTGGTGACTCCCCGCCGCAGCAAGACCATCCCGCCTTGCGGCCGTCTCTGGCGAAGACCAAGAGTTCACTTAGACTCCACTCCCGGGTTGCGGCTAGTATTGTTATCCCCCGCGGTGGTCCAGGGAGTCCACTGAACTACTCAGTTCAGTTATTGCTGTACCGCTGTCTAAAATCTTCAGGGATTCTGTAATGTCTGGTGTGGTGCCAAGTGACTGGCGCAAGGCAAATGTGGTGCCAATATATAAAAAGGGCTCTAGAACTTCGCCAGGCAATTACTGGCCTGTAAGCTTAACTTCCATTGTGGGGAAAATATTGGAAGGGTTAGTAAAAGACTATATACTGGAGTATGTGACATCAAATAGTATAATAAGTGACAGCCAGCATGGGGTTACTAAGAATAGAAGTTGTCAGACTAACCTGATCTGCTTCTATGAAGAGGTGAGCAGATGCCTGGATGGAGGAGCTGCTGTGGACATTGTGTTCTTGGACTTTGCAAAGGCATTTGACACTGTCCCTCACAGACGCCTGATGAGTAAAATAAGGTCTATTGGTTTGGCAGGAATCATTTGCATTTGGATTGAAAACTGGCTGAAGGATCGTATCCAGAGAGTTGTGGTCAATGATTCCTCCTCGGAATGGTCACCAGTTATGAGTGGTGTACCCCAGAGTTCTGTGCTTGGCCCACTACTATTTAATATAGTTATTAATGATATAGAGGTAGGAATTAATAGCACTATGTCTATTTTTGCAGATGACACCAAGCTGTGTAGTGTAATACAGTCTATGGAGGATGATCATAGGCTGCAGGGTAACTTGGACAAACTGAGTGTTTGGTTATGCACTTGGCAAATGAGGTTCAATATGGATAGAGTCCCTTGTTGAGAAAGACCTGCATTCTAGTAGATCATAAATTGAATAACAGCATGGAATGTCAATCAGCTGCCTCTAAAGCCAGTAGGATCTTGTCATGTATCAAAAGTGGTCTGGACTCTCGTGATAGGGATGTAATATTACCACTGTACAAGGCATTGGTTCAACCTCACCTGGAATATGCTGTCCAGTTCTGGGCACCGGTCCATAAAATGGATGCCCTGGAGCTGGAGAGGGTTCAACGTTGAGCCACAAAAATGATAAGGGGGCATGGAGGGTCTCAGTTATGAGGAAAGATTAAAACAACTAGATTAATTTAGTCTGAAAAAGAGACGACTACGAGGGGACATGATTAATTTATATAAATATATGAATGGTCCATACAAAAAATATGGTGGTATATTGTTATAGATTAAATCAAATCAAAAGACGAGGGGGCGCTGTCTCTGTCTGAAGAAAAGGAGAATTATTCTCATCGTTAATTCGGTTTCCATTAGTCCACCATGACGGCCCCAACTGGAGGATGACCCTTGACCTCTGTAGGTACAGGAAGCAGAGAGGTTAAAAACCCCACCCCAGCATCCGTACACCAGTGGCTACCAAATAACTATACCGGCCTTGGATTCAACCCATTTATTGTATGTTATTATTGCACACAGAACAAATAGGCAACTTAAACTTTTCAAAATACAGGGTGGGAAATATATATGGGCCGTCATGGTGGACTAATGGAAACCGAATTAACGGTGAGAATAATTCTCCTTTTCCATAGCGTCCCCCATGACGGCCCCAACTGGAGATGTACCAGATAAACAATTAGGGGGGGGACAACAGCTTGTCAGACCTTCCTTCCGAAGGACTGGTCTCTAGCAATTTGAACATCTAGCCTATAGTGTTTGGCAAGTTAGGTGAGTAGACCAGGTAGCTGCTCTACATATGTCCTCTAGTGAGGCACCACGTTTCTCCGCCCAGGAGGCTGCCACTCCTCTGGTCGAGTGGGCCCTAATAGTCCCTGAAATGTCCAGGTTGTTGGCATCATAAGCTTCTTTGATGACCGTTCTGATCCACCTGGCGATGGATGCTTTTGAAGCTTTCCTGCCTTTGTTTTTTCCTTTAAATTGTAGGAGAATGTTGTCGTCTTTTCTCCATGACTTGGTAACTTCAAGATAATGTAGAAGGTATCTTCTGACGTCCAGTGTATGCCACTCCCATTCTTTGGCATGTTTTGGGTTCTGACAGAAGGAAGGTAGAATAATCTCTTGGTTACGATGAAAAGATGAGGCTACCTTGGGTGTGAAGGTTTTATCTAACATTAGCACGATCTTATCCTCACACAATTTAAGATAGGGTTCTTTAATTGACAAACTTTGGATTTCCCCCAAACGCCTAGCTGTTGTTATGGCTATGAGAAAGGTAAGTTTTATCGTTAGTTCTCTAAGTTTAACCGTCTCTAGAGGTTCAAACTGTATTTTTGTGAGGTAATCTAGTACTAATGAAAGATCCCAATTTGGGATATTTTGTTTTATATGTGGTCTTAGCCTAACAGTAACTTTGACAAACCTTTGGATCCACCTGTTTTCTGCTAGTGGGGCGTCGAAAAAGGCGCTGAGGGCTGAAATCTGGACCTTTAAAGAACTCGTCTTAAGGCCCTTGTCAAATCCTGCTTGCAGGAAGTCTAGCACCTGTGAAATATTAGGGGATAATTCCCCATATCCTGGCATAGATTTTGTGAGTAACTGGTTTGCGGCTTGCTTTGAGTGTGGAAATTACCTTGTTTGATAGTCCTTTGGATAACAGCAACATCCTTTCAGCATCCATGCCGAGACCCTGGAACAGAAGATTGTTTAGAGGTTCCAGCATGACAGGTTCTTCCAATGCCATCTTCCCTAGCCACGGAAACCAGTTCCTCTTTGGCCACCAGGGAACAATGAGAATAACCTTCGCTTGGTCTTCTCTGATCTTCTGAACAACTCTCGGTATGAGAGGTATAGGAGGAAAGGCATACATCAGAGGTCCGTTCCAGGACTGACTGAAGGCATCCCTTTGGCAAAACTGAGTATTTGGTTCTAGAGAGAAGAAATGAGGAACCTTTGTATTTTTGCTGGAGGCAAAGAGATCTGTTACTGGTTGTCCCCATTTTTGTGTGAGACGTGTAAAGATGTTCTCGTTTAAACACCACTCGTTGTGGTCTATGACCTGACGACTGAGATAGTCTGCTATCAGATTCTTCTCTCCCTTTAGATGGGTGGCTGAGAGGGAGCGGATGTTGGTTTCTGCCCATGCAAATATCTTGTCTGAGAGACTGAGGAGATCGGGGTTCCTGGTACCCCCTTGATGACGAAGATAAGCCACCGTGGTGGTGTTGTCTGAATAAATTCTTATATGTTTCTCCTTCAAGTTTAAAGTGCTGGCTCTTAAAGTCTCTAGAACAGCTCTCAGTTCTCGGAAGTTCGAGGAACGGGATCTGATTGACGATGGCCATAGACCTTAAATGGGAAGGCCTGCTACGTCTGCTCCCCAACCTGACTGACTTGCATCCGTCCGGATATTTATCACTGGCCAGGGATGCCATGATACTCCTCTTTCCAGGTTCAAAGTGTTTATCCACCACTCCAGGGATTGCTTGACCACTTCCGAAATCTGAATCTTTCCCAGGAGGCCAATATCCAACTTTGAAGGGCTCTGGTGTGACTTTGGCTCCACTGTACACTTTGTATGGAAGATGTCATAATTCCCAGGATCCTCATGGCTTCCCTTATTGTGCAATGATTTCTTTTTTGAAATATTATAATCTGTTGTACCAGTCTTGTTGCTTTTTCTGGCGGTAAGAAGGACATCTGTTGGATCGAGTCCAATAATGTTCCTAGAAAGACAACTTTTGTACTTGGGGTTAGTCTGGACTTCTCCAAGTTTATCATCCATCCTAACTGTTGTAGGATCGTCATTGTGATATCTCGGTGGTGTATTAGCTCTTGTCTTGAACTGGCCACCACTAACAAATCGTCCAGGTAGGGGATGACTAGTATCCCTTTCCGCCTCAGGAAAGCTATCACTTCGACCATAATTTTTGTGAATGTCCTTGGGGCCGAAGAAATCCCAAAGGGCAGCGCCTTGTACTGATAGTGGACTTCCTCTCCCCAAGGCGATCGTACTGCGAATCTGAGGAATTTTTGAGATTTTGGATGTATTGGCACATGGTAGTACGCATCTCTCAGATCTATCGTACACATAAATGCTCCTGGTTGGATCAGGACGACTGCCGAGCTCATTGTTTCCATCTTGTACGTACCTGTTCAGATTCTTCAGATTGCAAATCATTCTGAAAGTGCCATTCGTTTTTTTTTTAATAAGAAGAGGGGAGAGTAGTGTCCTTCTTTTAATTGTTTCTGAGCTACCGGGATGATGACATCCAACTGAATTAGTTTTTGTATCTCCGACCATAGTAAGGCGGAGAGATTTTCTGAGGGCTGCTCTGTCAGAACAAATTTTCTGGGAGGAAGAGAGGTTAGCTCTATGTGGTAACCTTCCTGAAGAATACTTAGTATCCAGGGATTTGATGTAATCTGAGTCCATTGTGAATGGAACTTCAATAGTCTTCCCCCCACCCTGACGTCATTGTTTTCTGTAAGCTGGGGCAGAGTTGCTGGCACTGAGTAGGAAGCCTCTTCCTCTCCCTCCTTTAGGGTAGCTCCATCTGCCCTGTTTGCCTTTTCCTCTAAAGGGCTGTTTTCTGTCCTTGGAGTCCCGAAAGGGCTGTTTCCTTGGGTTATTCCTGGATTCCGGAAACCCTTTCTTTCTGTCCGCCGCTTTCTCCAAAAGCGTGTCAAGTTCAGAACCGAATAGATATTCCCCTTCGAATGGAATACCACATAACTTTGACTTCTATCTGAAATCACCAGTCCATTGGCGAAGCCAAAGTGATCTTCTGACTGAATTGGACAGTGCACCTTCTTTGGCGCTTACTCTCACTCCTTCCGCTGAGGCATCTGCGATGAAGGCTGTAGCTGCTCTTAATGTGGAGAACGTACTCAATAACATTTCTCTTGGAGTACCGTCTCTAACATGACCTTCCAATTCGGTTATCCAGTGAAAGAGGGTGCGCGCCATGGATGTCATGGCAATATTAGATTTTAGATTTAACATGGCACACTCCCATGTCTTTTTTAGAAGGCTGTCCGCCTTCCTATCCAGGGGATCCCTTAGCTGGATTGCGTCTTCGAATGGAAGGTCCGTCTTTTTGGTCATTTTGGTGACCTGGATGTCAACTTTAGGCGTAGAGTTCCAAATTTTGGTTTCCGCTTCATCAAAAGAGAGATGGTTTTTAAACTCTCTCCATTCTTCTAGTATTAATTCCTTGAGGGTGTTATTTATTGGAAACACTCGCCTCTTTTTAACCTTAAGAAGTCCGAATAACTCATCTTGAATAGATTTGGTCTCTTCTATCTCTTCAATTTTGAGGGTATCCCTCATAGCCCTTAAAAGTGGTTCTAGATCTTCGGATGCTAGTAAATATCTAGACTCCATTTTACCTGCTGAATTTGAGGGCCCTGGCTCCATATCAATAGATTCTTTAGTCCCTTCTGAGTCTGATGTGGAGTCCGACATGGATTCTATAACCCATTGTCTTTTATGTGGAGGCTCTTGAGGTATAAAAGCTGTTATGGATGATGCTATAGATGTTTTAACTTCGTCCCTGATAAAACTACGCATTTCATCCACAAATGAGGCTCTCTCTTCTCTGAGTAGGTTATCCACGCAGGTTTTACAGACTGGTTTTTTATAGTCCGTATGGAGTTTTTCTAAGCACATATTGCACTTTCTTGAAGCGCCTTTCTTTGTGCCTGACTGATCTTTATCCTTAGCTCTCCCTTTATCCTTCTCCTTTTCCCTGGGCTCCTACCAAGGAGAAGGAGAAGTAATTAGTCCTTAACCGGACACCTTATGTGATAATATGGGGATATGTGGGTGACCCACCACCCTATCCCTAATTAACCCTACTTACAGGGTTCAAGGATATGAGATCCAGACTCGAAGCCTCCATGCCATGTGTCTCCATATTCCCAATTGTGGGACCACTGATATCAGCAAGCCTAAACATTTAACAGAAATGTGTGATAGACTCTGACATTTAACCAAGTGGAATATAAGTGGAGGAGTACCTTGAAGTATCTTGAATAAGGGATACACTGCACAAGCTTCTAAGAGAAATATACACATGTATATAGACCTAGATCGTATATGACACATATGAGGCAAACATACAGCATGTAACCGACCTTGATGGCTGGGAAATGCCTAGAATAGCGTCCGATCTCAGAGTCACTTGAGTCAGGGCTAGCATGCGACAATTAGACCTCAGATCAACGTGAATACCTCGCTTTTCAATCTCACCGCTCCACGCTCCTGTTTCCGGGTCGCGCCATCGTGACGTCACATCCGGCCCCGTCATTTCCGGCAATGGACACGCTCCGGGTGTCCTTATCTTCACGGAGCTGCGGGCAAAACCGGAGGAAATGGCGTCTCTGTTTGTGGCAGAGGAAAGGACCGGAGTCAGATTGAGGCCGAGACTGCCTGGGGTAAGGGACAATTCCCTGCGCCACTTATGGTCCCCCCTCACCGTCCCAACTACTGGGGAAGAGAAGAGACTTCTCTCTACTCCCTGCCCTGTTTAGGGACAGGAAGCCACTGGTGTACGGATGCCGGGGTGGGGTATTTAACCTCTCTGCTTCATGTCCCTACAGAGGTCAAGGGTCATCCTCCAGTTGGGGCCGTCATGGGGGACGCTATGGAAATAAAGGTTTAATCACAAGAGGCAGGGACTGCAGAGAGCTTCAAGAATGGTCTAGATGCCTTTTTACACCTAAATAACCTTGATGGTTATGTTAT
>WNYA01002462.1:25047-40944 GCA_019512145.1 Engystomops pustulosus | reverse complement strand
CTGGGGCACTACAAGTCTCAGGGTGTGCCAGGACCTATATCTGGGGCACTACAAGTCTCAGGATGTACCAGGACCTATAGCTGGGGCACTACAAGTCTCAGGGTGTGCCAGGACCTATATCTGGGGCACTACAAGTCTCAGAATGTACCAGGACCTATATCTGGGGCACTACAAGTCTCAGAATGTACCAGGACCTATATCTGGGGCACTACAAGTCTCAGGATGTGCCAGGACGAATCGGACACGGACAGAAGTGTTTGGAAAGTTCTGCTTTGATGCCTAAAGTCCTACAAATATTTAGCAGGGTCGCTGCTCGTGAACGTCCAGCGACAGGAATTTCTTGTGTCAGACAAGGATCCTGTGTCACAACAATCTAGTCCTGATGATGTCCTCCTGACAGGCCTACATTCCACATAGCAATCAGATGAAAGTCATGTGGGTGGGAGTAATTGTTGCTGGCACCCAAGACTGCACGTCCTGGATTGGGAGAGGGTATCAGCCATGGCCAGGCTCTTCTTTCTCCCCCAGACCCAACTGTCTCTGACCCGATTCCTCTGTTCCCTCTTCACCAATGTTCCCCCTGCCAGACCATCTGTTTCCCTTCAAATAGCCTTGTTTGCCTCCAATTCCCTCTCACCCCCTCCAAACACCTTGGTCCTCTCCGGATTCCTCTGTCCTACTGCAGACACTGCTGCCCTCTCCAAATCCATCCAGACACCTTTTGTCCTACTGCAGATACTGCTGTCCCCTCCGAACCTATCCAGACACCCTCTGTCCTACTACAGGCACTGCTGTCCCCTCCGAACCTATCCAGACACCCTCTGTCCTTCTACAGGCACTGCTGTCCCCTCCGAACCTATCCAGACACCCTCTGTCCTACTACAGGCACTGCTGTCCCCTCCGAACCTATCCAGACACCCTCTGTCTCTCACATTGCTACTACCTAAAGCTGTCTACAGGGAGCAAAGAGCACAGCAGTGTGAGGACACAACCCCAGCACACTAAGAAGCACAATCCTGCAAAATGAATCCATATATCACAGTCCTGCTTCTACTAACAACATACACAAAGATCTGATTACACATATCTCCAGGGACAATACCTAACACTGGCTGTATGGGTAAGTCTAGTGACACCTCGCATACATTGTTCTTCAGTTTTGGGATTTTGCTTTGAGCCTCGTCTGAGTGATAAAACAATTTAATTTCTGCCATTTAGAGGAATTTTAATCCACTTTGATCAGACAATTGTGACATTGTAGTCGCTGGAAGTGAACACCATCTTTAGTGCCCATTGTTGGGTACGGGGATTACGCACCTTTTAGAGATTCTCTTTGTTTTCAGCACCTGGAAAGTGCAAAGTGATGCCAGAACAATCGCCCCCTCATGGCAGAGGCTTAGCTACGGGCAAAACCACAGACTCCTGGGTATGGGATGATTAGGATCAGTGGTGGCACCCAATGGGGGGCTGAGGCGTACCCAGTGCCTATGGAGGAATCGCCAAGCTCTCGGTAAGGGAACAGCCCTTGTCACATGTCCAGAGGTTCTGTGTGGTATTACAATGTTTCTAAGCTATTATATGGTCCATTAGGAGGTCCAGTACTTTGCAGTGGGGTCCAGAAGCGGATTTGTGCTTTACTTCCGGAATCTTAAATATTTTTGACATCTGACGTCTTGAGTGTTGGTTGATTCCTCCGATCCGACGCCTTTCCCCCTGACAACCCCAGTCTCCTGCCAGCGCTAATTGTAGACCTATGTTCCCTTTTGCTTAAACCAGGAAAATCCCTTTTAGAGAAAGCGGGAGCGTGCATAGCCCTGGGTGGTAGGGGTAGGCTGCTAACAATGGAGCGCTTCATGGCAGCCCGACTGCTGTGTGTCACAATAAGGGAGTTTTTCCTTGTCTTCCTAATGCAGACACTTATTATCATAGCGAACATCATAGGATAAGTGATGCCTGGAAATTGTGCAGGAGCTTCTGTATGGATCCAGTCTGAGGGGTTTTAAAGGGGACCTGTCAGCAGGATCTAACTGCATGTAGGGGGACTAATGTATCTCTCCCCCCCCATGAATGCAGGGTCTGCTTTGCAACACTGTGTGCCTCGCCACATAGTATGACACCCCCCCACCAATCACTAGACACATGAGGTAATATGTAACACATGTATCTTCTACATCCAGACACTGGGTTCGGAAAGTAATCAGACCCCTATAAATTTTTCACTCTTTGTTTCATTGCAGCCAATTATTAGATTTAAAAAGTTCTTTTTTGGCTCACTCTGCCCCCATCTTGACAGAACAACAGAAATGTACATATTTGCGCTATTTTTTTTTTAAAGAAAAACTGAAATATCACACGGTGATAAGTATTCAGACCCTTTGCTGTGACACTCATATATGACTCACATGCTGTCCATTTCCTTCTGATCTTTCTTGAGATGGTTCTACTCCTTCATTGGAGTCCAGCTGTGTTTAATGAGAGACTTGTATGCGTCTTCTCCTGCTCGATGAGATTGAAGAGGTGAGACTTGTATGGATCCTCTCTGCTCGATGAAGATCTGAGGAGTGGACTTGTATGTAGGACGTCTCTCCTGCTCTGATGAGATTGAAGGAAGTGAGAGGGACTTGTATGAAATCCTCTCCTGTCCGATGATATCTGAAGGAGTGAGACTTGTATGACAGCTTCTCCTGCTACGATGAGATCTGAAGGAGTGAGACTTGTACTGCTCTCTCCTGCTCCGATGAGACTGAAGGAGTGTAGACTTGATCTCACGTCTTCTCTGCTCCGCCTGATAGATCCTGAAGGAGTTGAGGACTTGTATACATCCTTCCTGCCATTGGCCTGGGGACTTGATGCACCCTCTGAATCTGAAGATGTACTGTAGACTTTGTTGTGAGATCTAAGTAACTGGTTTAATCTCCTGCCAAGATCTGAAGGCTGTATTGCATCCCCTGACGCTCGTGAATCAGACGATGAGACGTCTCTTGTGAGAGATTGAGGAGTGGACGTAGACTTCTTCCCTGCTCTGATGAGATCTGAAGGAGTGAGACTTGTACGACGTCTTCTCTGCTCTGTCTGTGCACTCATATACAGAGAGTTTTTCTCGGTGGTGTCACTGTAGATGGACGATATTGCTATTGCTCCTGATGTGAAATCATGTGTTGTCATAGATTGCAGGGTTGTGGGGGATGGGGCGTATCCTCACTACATCAGAACAATAGCACAAAATTAATTTTTGGCGCTGGTCGCAATTGTCGAATGAAGTGACGCTTTCCCCAGCCTTGAGCCTGACTATCCAGGTAAATATGACTCTTCTCTGCTTATTATCACATGACTTTTATAATGTAACGGGGTTTAGGACTACACTTCTGTATTTTGCATGTGTCCCTGTTTTAGTGGGATACAAATCAGCTGTCATATTTTCATAGACCCTTGTGCAGCACCTGGCAGGGGGCTTCACCTTGTGCTTCCGTCCTGCACAATGTGTCTGTACAACCTATTTTACAACTTCTAGCAGAAAAATAGGAACTGAGAGATTCTATGGATAAAATAGGAAAGGAGAGATTCCATTACAGGTTCAGGTCCCTGTTGTGTTGTGCTGGGTTTTGTGCCTTGGTCGGTGGGTGGGGTAGCATGCCTGTATTGTGTTATATGGGCCGATGACGTAGCGAGGTCTTTGTACATTGCTGAGGGTTTGTGTTGTCTTTTGCCAGGCAAGGAGGAAGCAAAGTTCAGCAGAAAGTGGGTCATGAAAGAGGCGCAAAGTTTTAGAGGTTTAGAGGTCGCCACATAACTCTCTATAACAGAACAACATAATCAGACTGGTAGACCTTGGGCCCACCAGGAAGGGAGACTAACCATATAGAAGATCCAAAATTCACCTTCTCCAAATAAGTCTTTCCTATGCTTCAGACCATAGACCCACTGCTTGACCCTCAAATACTCCATAGCACTCTGCAGTTATCCACTCCACCAGTATATAGATAGACAGCTAGGACCTACATACAACACCTGGGGATGCGGTCACACACTGGGCTAGTGTTTACAAATGCAGTAGCTAGCACCTGTGGCTATCAATATGTGTTTCCAGTGAAATGCATGCGAGTGGGTAACCAGCACCCAGTCATTGGGTGCTGGTTACCCATCGATGCGTTTGGGTCCGAGCCCGCCCTGGGCGTAGTGTGCTTTTGTAGTGCCACATGTGGCCGCACCCTTACCCTTGCTCCAACTTGCGCACCATAGTCAGAATTAAGTATGGGAGACCCCCCTAACAATCACTGGACTGGTTGCCCAAGGCGTTTGCAGAATACAGGGTTTTTCCTGGGGTCAGACCTTTCACTTCCCCCACAAAATTCTTCTGTGAGGTTTTGAATGTAAGAATCACCAAGGACTTGTGTTCATAGCAAGGGAGCCAAAAATGTAGGGTTAAACAGGGCACACAACTATCAAAGCAGCAATCTATCCGCAAAGTATTTCGAGAACTCTTAGAAGTCAAGTGGCACGATATTCCGGATTTCAGTCCGGCATCTTCAGTAAGAAGGATTTGGAGCCCCCCCCCTCTCGCTGCCATCGCCCCCCAGTTCCTTGTTAAATATGTTCTAACTTGGAAGAGGCGGCCGACAAAGGAGGAGAAAACAAGACAAAAAAGTAACGAGCAAATTGTCAATATGTCTTTAGAGACCCCGTCCAAGGCAATTAGTTTGTCCCTTAAATCAGATATACTGTACAAGCGGCCGGGCTGGTGCCAAACCCACTTCCTGCTTTCCCAAAGGTTTGGCATGTGCAGGGGGAGGACTGGTGTTTGTCAACAAATTTTAAGAAAATGCTCTGAACCCTGCAAGTCGGGTGATTGGGGGTGGGAGAGTCTCTCCAGCGCACCCCTGCTTGGGGAAACAAGGAGTGTAAAACGCCACGGAGTATGTTTGTGCTCTAGGAAATTATATAGCGTAGCTGCAATCGCTCCCAGTAGGCCCTGCAACTGGCATGCATTGTGCCTGGGGGGTACACGGGTGGCCCTGGGAATTGGGGTGAGAGGTGCCCGCGCAGGATCATACTCACCCACTACATGCTGAGGCGCTTTATGTCTACAAACTCAGGGTTTTAAGACCTCTGCTTACTTACAGTGAATGTTATAGACTTGTTTACACCCAGGATTGAAAATCTGCCCGGAAATTATTTTCTATGAAGGTTGTTAATTGTAGCCAGCGAAATCCCTGACAATGTAACAGCCCGACGGATTACATTGTATCACACAATGACAGGGATATGGTCACCTCCATTTTTTTTGTAACTTTGTCTCCTTGTCATAGCCCAGGTGCTTTCTGTAGGCTGCGTTCACATGTGCCGATAAACATGCATTTTAAAAGCAAAACAACGGCGAGAGGAGAAGAGTGCCTAATGTACGTTGTGTTAAAGAGAAACTGTCGCAGGTTTTATCTGCAATGTCCTTTCTAGATTTCCCTCTTTAAGGCGCAAAATGTGAATGTTAACAACAATGTAATGAGGCGAATCCTTCTCTATCTGTAAACGCAGTTGTAAAACGCCACGGTGAACGCAGCGAGATCTTTCTATAGACGCCCCACATACCGGTATTCATTGTGGTAGTAATTGGGCAAGGCCCTCCGCGCTGAAGGGTAGCGGCAGTAGAGACAACGGGCTGCAGGGATTTATTCCGGTGGCATCTCCAGGACATAAAGTCCCCCCTCACCGACTGTCAGTCCCACCCCAGGAGTGAATGGCCCGTGCTTGTGGTTGAGGTTTTACCAGTTGAACCAGCTGATGGCCCATATGTCACAGTGACAATGAGCCTCGATTGATTCCCCCATCATAAAGTGTCACTGCCTGTGAAGGGATGTGATAGAGGTAGAGGTTAGTGAGGATTCCAGGGCAGAGCTGAGCGGGAGTCCCGGCATTCCTGAGCCCCTGTATCCCAGCGAGAGTCCTCGCTATCCCCTCACGTACACAGGGGTCTGGATCCTACACGAGGCAGATAAGAGCCGCAGATTGGAGACCCCCAGTAGAACCAAGTTGTGAATATAATTGGGGCTGAGCTCCGTTCCCTTTCTGTCCGCTCTCGTTTGCAGTGGAGGGGCGCCAAGTCCTCCGAAAAAGTGGTTTTTTTATATGAGATTTAGTGGTTTACCTCATGTTTGTGTAGCAAGTCTCTGACATTGTGCAGGATCATAAACTCTTCTTGTGTCTTCCCAAGTCTGTGTGTCGCACATCAAACCCCCATTCATGGGCTGTGCGGTGGGATATGCCACCCTGCAGGGAGCCCATCCTGTCCTCCACCAGTATTAGAGGGTAACAGATGCTAAAGACTTACCAACTATCTGCATGATGGATGAGCCCGGTGACCAATACTCACCTCTCTACATTTCTGGGCTGCCTTCTCCCCCGGGGCTGCCCTGAAGCCACAGAGGGGGATGGGTAGAGAGGGTTATATTGGGTTAGTTTGGGGTCTGTAAGCTGGGACACTAGTGTCTGTAAATGTGGGTTATTATATAATCCATTCATGGTATCACAGCTGTACAAGTCCTACATGATGGAGGTCGTGGGGGGTACCAGAGATACGGGGGTTGATCTATAGGACACAGTGACACTATATTGGATGTAGAATTAGGTACACTGCCAGTCCTGATGGGCCCAGGCGTGATCCCAATGACAGACAGCCTATGACAGTCTGATCTGGAGGTTTGTCCATCGCATCCACTTTGTGTATTGAGGCTCTCGGAATAGATAGTAACGTCCTGGGATCAGAGAGAGAGAGGTGTTGATGAAGTCTCTGCTGGCATACATCTGATCAGGTGGTAAATACTGTTTATTATGTAGACGGGAGCTTAACGAGGGGTTAACTCTGGGGGCCAGGGGGGAGCGGCTGCTGGGGGCCCTAGGGACCCCTGCACATAATGAGCTCGAGCTGCAAGATGGTGATGGGGCCGCAGTGTTTTGCTAAGCGGTCAGGTCATTACACCTCTGGAGACTGTATTTTTTAACCAGGCGACCTCCTTCTCCTGATATTAGTTAACACCAGGGGCAAATAAATGTATCGGGGTGCAGAGGGGGTACGAGTATAGGAAATACAAGGAAAGACTGGTTACTAGTAGTGGGAGAGAGAACTTATACCATCCCGCAGACCGTAACACATGCAGCTCCAGATGGGCGTTACTATGGGCAACAGACTGTTATCACACATGATAAGATTAGATACACACGCTCAGCGGACAGATCACACAGGATAGGATTAGATACCAGCTCAGCAGTCAGTATCACACAGGATAGGATTAGTCACAGCTCAGCAGACTGTATCAACAGGATAGGATTAGATACACAGCTCGAGCGTCATAACACAGGAGGATGATTAGATACACAGCTCAGCAGACTGTATCACACAGGATAGATTAGATACACAGCACAGAGCTGTATCACACAGGATAGGATTGATACACAGCTCAGCAGACTGTATCACACATGATAGGATTAGATACACAGCTCAGCAGACAGTATCACACAGTATAGGTTAAGATACACAGCTAGGCAAGAGGTATCACACTGGATTAGGATTAGATACACAGCTCAGCAGACAGTATCACCACAGGATAGGATTAGATCACAGCACAGCAGACGTTATCACAAGCGATAGGATTAGATACACAGCCCAGCAGACTGTATCACCACATGATAGATTAGATACACAGCTCAGAGACAGTATCACCAGTATAGGATTAGATACACAGCTCAGCAGACTGTATCAACATGATAGTTTAGAACACAGCTCAGCAGACAGCCTATCACACAGTATAGGATTAGATACACAGCTAGGCAGAGAGTATCACACAGGATAGGATTAGATACACAGCTCAGCAGACTGATCACACAGGATAGGATTAGATACACAGCTCAGCGACTGTATTTCACACATGATAGGATTAGATACACAGCTCAGCAGACAGTATCACACAGGATGGGGATTAGTACACAGCTCAGCAGCAGTCCACACAGGTAGGATTAGATTAACACAGTCAGCAGACAGTACCACAGGAAGGATAGATACAACAGCTCAGCGACCAGTATCACACAGGACAGGATTAGATACACAGCTCAGCAGTCAGTATCACACATGATGGATAGTACACAGCTCAGCAGTCAGTATCACACAGGATAGGATTAGATACACAGCTCAGCAGTCAGGGTTAGATACAGTCCCATAAGACAGCATTACAGAAGGTAGGATTAGATACACAGCACATCTCAGGGATTTGATGAATAGCTCTGACATTCTGCTGCAGAGATTTTGTAAAATTCATCTGAGACCAAATTGAAATACTCATCATTTAAGTTTTTCAACTTTGCTTCATTGAGCCAATTGGTACAAAATCTTCCATTTAAGTATGTGGAGACCACTGTGCTCTTGGGGAACTTGAGAGCTGTAGAAATTCTTTTGCAACCTGGCCAGATTGTTCTGTCTCTTAGATCCTGGGCAGTCCTTAGACTGATGATTTTAGTTTGCTGTGAGCGTAAGGTCGATATAGAAGGGAGCGCCTTCCTAACAAGTCCAATCAGTAGGGAGCTTATTTCTCTTCAGTGAGTCACACACAGCCAGTGTCTCTCTCATTCTTGAGGGAGTGGTAAATGAGGGAGCTTATTTCTCTTCAGTGAGTCACACACAGCCAGTGTCTCTCACTCTGAGGGAGCTGGGAATGTGGGAGCTGATTTCTCTTCAGCAAGTTGCACACAGCCAGTGGGGCAGATTTACTTACCCATTATCCATTAGCGATCCAGCGGCGCGTTCTCTGCGGTGGATTCGGGTCCGGCCGGGATTCACTAAGGTAGTTCCTCTGACATCTAGCAGGTGGCGCTGCTGCGCTGAAGTCCACCGAGGCCTGCCGGAATGCACTGAAGTTCACCGGCCTATTCCTGAAATAAGGTATATTATTTCTCCCTCTAGTATCCTGATCTTCATCCGCCGCTGTTGTCTCGGGTCTGTTTTCATGAAGCTCCGGGTTTAGTCCTCCCGGCGCTGACACCTATAGGAACCATGTATAAGATGAATCTATAGGTGGTGCCAGGACCTCGGTGATCTCCCATAACCCGTTATTATCAGCCTCCGCTCCGGCTAATCTCATTGTCCTGATGTCAGGGACTTGTTATTAGACCTGAAGCTAATACGGATTAGTGCTGGTTATAGGGATGAGGATGTAGTCACCTGCTGCTTATACAACACGGGGACCCGACTACAATGGCTACCGGGGTATTAGTGGGACCACCCTCATGGCCAGTACTAGCGAGGGTCCGCAATGTGGGACCCCACTCTGAGGAGTAAATACACAGGGGTGACAAAAACGCTCAGACTGCAGGGAGACAGATCACGTATCACACATGTCACATCCATGGAGGTCTATGGGGAGGAAGCTCTATCCTGTGTGATACTGCCTGCTGAGCTGTGTATCTAATCCTATCCTGTGTGATACTGACTGCTGAGCTGTGTATCTAATCCTATCCTGTGTGATACTGACTGCTGAGCTGTGTATCTAATCCTATAGGGATGGGGAGGGAGCAGGGGAGAGGGTGAGGGATGGGGAGGGAGCAGGGGAGAGAATGAGGGATGGGGAGGGAGAGGGTGAGGGATGGGGAGGGAGAGGGTGAGGAATGGGGAGGGAGCAGGGGAGAGGGTGAGGGATGGGGAGGGAGCAGGGGAGAGGGTGAGGGATGGGGAGGGCGCATGGGAAAAGGGTGAGGGATGGGGAGGGCACAGGTGAGAGGGTGAGGGATGGGGAGGGAGATGAGTCCTGGACTCCCCACACACAAAAATTCCACCTTTTGGACCTCAGCCTTTCCTTAGACTTCTTGTTTATCCCCTGAATGCCATGTACTAATGTTTCTTAACCAACGCGGGCCATAGATTACCAAACATGGACTACTCCAAGAAGTAGCAACCCGGTGGTCATATGGAGGTTAAAGGGTAAAAACCAGACGGATCACTTGCTGTTGCATCACACAATGGTTACAGACCTGTTAAGTGTTACATAATCCTATACATCATTTTGGAATTGGGCTTTTAAGGAATAACATCTCTTGTTTCATAAATTCAGGGACACGTGGTGAGGGAGAAGTGCGGATAATTAAGAGTATATGATGGGGGGAGGACGTAGCTGGCGATTGTTCAGATACTTTTCACAACCATCTGCTCCATTTAAAAAAGTAAAAAAAAAATAAATAAACAGTTGAACAAAGTCATTTATAAATCCAGCCGGTGCCAGATTGTGGTCCACATACGGTACAATACCTGGCACCGCGCCAGCTGCACCGTAACAGGCCTTTTTATTGTATAATATAAGTAGAGATGTTTTACTGCTGCGCACATGTAGATTCAGTACATGATCTATAACGGATCAGCGATGTCCAACATTCTAAGAGACCAATATATACAATGACTTCATTACAACCATGAGATACATTGGAGCTAAAGGTCCGCGGATCGCATTTCTGTCGGACTTCCCAAAATTTTCGGGATTTGCGCTGCTGTGCCAGGTATTTAACTGGGGATTGTGTTGCACGTTATCGGATTGTGTCGGAGCTGCCCTGGCTTTCATGCGACAGAAATCGGGGTTCGGGCCGTCGGACGATCCAACTGATTTGGACTGAGCGCGGGATTTAAGATTAAAATTGTGTCGCAACCAATGCACTTACATGCACCAGGAAGAAGAAGAAGGTGAACTCTGGTGGATCTGAACGGGGAAGCGGCACATGCAGGATATCGGGCGCACGATTTTTATTGAATCGCGCCACATGGTATTATCGTCGGACAATGCACTTTCGGGAACTCCGAGGGACCGGATAAGTGAATGTGTCCCATTGACTGATACTACAAAGTACTCACTTATATCCTACTCTGTGTGATGCTACGATCACCATCACTATATTCCTTTGCAGATTGACTCCTTTCCCGACATTATACACGATTAATGGGCTGGAAGTTACAGTTCCAACATAATAATGAGGTGACAGCTCGAGATTTCTAAAACGAGATGCCTCTGCTGACACAGGCATCTAAATTAAGATGACTCTTAAGACTCAGACTTATCCCTTAAAAAGATGACCTTCCTGGCCAAGATCTCTAAGATGTAAATACCCTGCAGACCATTCCTGCTAATATGAGACGAGTCTGCTGACCCTGACCACTAATTTTAGATGCCTGTGATGTTCCTTTCCTCTGCTAGGGACATCACTCTGCTACCCCAGACCTTTACTAATCACCAAATGCCTCTGTCAGCCTCTACTGCCTCCCTCTAATAATTAGGTGACTGTCTTGACCCTGACATCTAATAATAGTCTACTGACCCCAGCAATGCTGAAAGGGAACCTGCCATTAAAAATAGCCCATCCGAAAAAATACTTCATTAAAAAAATTACTAGAAAACATTGCCCTCATCTCTAATTGGTTCCTCTACAGTGCAATGTAAAAAAGTTTAAAAATTTTAAAAGTTTGTGAACTTATATGCAGCTCATCTGAGAGGAGTCCAATCACAGTAAGTGAGCCCTGCACATTACTGGTTACCTGCTTGGCCCTGCCTCCCTGGTAGTGATTGATAGGTCTTGGTGCTACTACCATGCTGCTAGTATGGAACTGGTATTAAACCAGGGGTATAAAATGCTACATTGCTCCTTACAAGTCTAAAGAGAATTCCCGAGGGATGGGTAAAGAGGAAGTGAGAAAGACAGTGGATGTGTGTGACTTGGCTCTGCTACATGATGAACCAGTCCCTTAGGAAGGTGGAGGTGAGAGAGATACACTGGGTATGTAAAGAGAAACCAACCTTCATTATCACCCTGCTCTCAGGAATTCTCTTCAGAGTTCCACAAATCTCTCTCATGCCAGAGAGGGGCCCAGTAAGCAGCGGGAGCTTTAATGAAGAGTTGGGGGTTGCTTGACTATATACTGCAGCTACCTGTCACCTTAAAAGTTATAAAAATAAAAAAATTAGATATTTTCAAATAAGTAATTAAAAAAAAAAAAATCTTTCTCTTACCGAACTTTACTTACCGTATAAGCCGACCCAAGTATAAGCTGAGGCCCCTGATTTTACCACAAAAACCTGGGTAAACCTATTGACTCGAGTATTAGATGAGGGTGGGAAATGCATTGGTCACAGCCTCCCCATTATATAGCCTGCCGGACCCTGTGCCATAGTATGTAGCCAGCTCCCTGCCGCAGTATATAGCCAGTCCCCTGCCCCCCAGTATATAGCCTGCCAGCCCATATCCCCCAGTATATAGCCAGCCCCCTGCCCCAGTATATAGCCAGCCAGCCCCCTGCCCCAGTATATAGCCAGCCCCCTGCCGAAGTATATAGCCAGCAGCAGGGGAAGGCGGAAAGGTGAGTTTTAATTTTTTTTACTCAAGTATAAGCCGAGTTTGGGTTTTCAGCACATTTTTTTGTGCTGAAAAGCTAGGCTTATACTGGAGTATATATGGTATTTTGTTACACACACACACATATTTTATATATATATATATATATATATATGTATATATATATATATATATTCCACTGCAAATATATACTGTAAAGCGAATCCACTTCAGATAAACAAGACCCGTAATCCGTCCTCTTCCCCTCTCGCGTTTGATCTTGCGCTGCCTCAGATTTTTGCAATCAATGATATATCTATATTTTTTTTTTATGTTTTTTTATGAAATGTAGCAGGATTTTTAATTCCACAGATCCTTGAGTCTTATTGATCCCCTCTTTTAAGTCGCACCTTTAGCTCCTTCATGTGATTTATTTGGCTCATGATATGGTTACAGATGCAGCGACTGGTTAGTAATACCAATCACCACCAACTAAGGCGAAAAAAAAAAAAAATAGGAAAAAAAACCCCTCAAAATCTCCGAACAGCGAGATCAGATTTGTCAGTGGCTGGAAACAATGTTCTCGGTTTTACGGGAATTACCGATACTGTACATTCAACTGCAAATCAATGTGTTAAAGTAAATACAATTTATGTGACTTCATTACACGACGCCGCGAAGGCAACCTCACCTCTACTGGATTTAAGACGTCAGGGGCCCAAAACGGACGACACAAAATCAATATTTCACTGTAGCTTAAACCGCGCAACAAAACTAGCGAGAAAAAAATAGAATTTCTGGACCAATCGAGATAAACGAGTGATTACACATCAGCCCTGGACCGGCCGCAGGACGTCAAAGCATGATGGGAAAAATCTAAAAATCAGCGTAATTAAAACTGAAGAGGTCACAGGTGCCAAAACAACAAATCCCAGGGGTCATTTAGGAAGTTCTTCTATTCTGTATTTATTATTAATTCTTATTAGTTTTATAAGAATTGGCGCGGCAGAGAGAATTATACAAAAAAAAAAACAAAAACATAAAAATCATAATTAATATTTGAAAGGTCATAAGAGCAAAAAAAACTGAAAAATATCCAACTGTTATAAAGTAGGTTTTTTACTCGTATTTTGTAAATTACAATTATTTATCTTATTATTAATTTATTTATGTTTTGACCTGTGCGGAGCCACAATGAAAAAAATATTAAGAAACAAAGTAATTAGTATCTCAAAGGTCACAAGTGCAAAAACAACTAAAAACAGAAATCACGGAGTGTTCTAGGCTGTGATAGGTTTATATTTTATTTTGTATATTTATTATTCATTAAAAGAAAATTAAAGATCGACATCTTATAAAGCCGAATCAACGACTGAATCCACGCAGATAGGATCCGGCCGTGTTTTAGTTTTTCAAGGTCTCATTTTACTAAAAAAAAGAGGTTTGGAAATATGTTAATGAGCTCCAAGTGCTCCAGGGGGCGTGTCATTGCCTGTGCAACAGGAGCCTGGAGGGGCTTTGGGGACACCCCTGGAGCACCTGTGTTAAAACATCCTATTTTTAGGAAAAGGAGACCATCAAAAACTAATACAAGGCCAGATCCTGCATCAGGGTGGATTCTGTCAGTGATGCCGCTTTATAAGGTATCAATCAGATGGGACATTTCCTTTAATGTTATTGTTTTTAGAAGAAATAACATGCTAAAAAAAAAAAAACACAATCGTCATAATAAAAAAAAAAAGTAAGATATAAAAGGCAACAAATGAAAGTAATATAAAGTGTGTTATAGGATATGAATATTTCCCTTTTATTTTTGTATTATATTATTATTATTAGTAGTAGTATTTATTTTTCTATTTTTTTTTATTTATTATCATCGTTATCAAGAAAACAACATTTTTTCCCTTTCTGCCCCTCCATGACATCCTTTACGTGCTGCCCCCCTGTGGTTGTGTTGTGAGGTGCAGCCTGTTTATAGATTGGCTACAATGTTGCAAAATTGGATTAAAATTTTTGTACATTTGGAGGGAATTTCCGTTATTGATGACATAGGATAGTGCAGGATGTTATTAGGAGATAGATGGGGCCCATTGATCAGCTGATTGCTGGGGTTTGGGGTCTCCCCTCCCCCCCCCCTCTGCATGGGGATCCCTCTGACTGCGGAGTCTTGGAAGGGTTTGAGCTCCATCTCCGCTCTCTCCTTCTTCTCCAGATTTTCACTCTTAGTAAAGATGTTTCCGTCTTTATATATAAGGAAATACCTGAAAATTCCCGAGGAACAAGTTTTCACCTGTCACATCTGAGCTTCAATTAGGGCCGATGCGGTAACCTCGGAGCACTCGCTCCCGGCTCTGACGGATCGGATGGTTTTATTTGACTGCAAAAAAAGCAAAGTTTTTCTACAATCCATTACAAGAAAATCCTCATTCTAAGGAAGACGATAGTTACATGACAATTCTTCTCATGTGACATCATCTCTGCGGTGACCCCACAACAGTATCACACCGACGCTGCAGAGAGGAGAAGCATAGAAACCCCTCTATATACAGAGATTAGATACTGCTGAGCTGTGTATCTAATCACATCCTGTGTGATACTGACTGCTGAGCTGTGTATCTAATCCTATCCTGTGTGATACTGACTGCTGAGCTGTGTATCTAATCCTCTCCTGTGTGATACTGACTGCTGAGCTGTGTATCTAATCCTATGCTGTGTGATACTGCCTGCTGAGCTGTGTATCTAATCCTATCCTGTGTGATACTGACTGCTGAGCTGTGTATCTAATCCTATCCTGTGTGATACTGACTGCTGAGCTGTGTATCTAATCCTATGCTGTGTGATACTGTCTGCTGAGCTGTGTATCTAATCCTATGCTGTGTGATACTGACTGCTGAGCTGTGTATCTAATCCTATGCTGTGTGATACTGTCTGCTGAGCTGTGTATCTAATCCTATGCTGTGTGATACTGTCTGCTGAGCTGTGTATCTAATCCTATGCTGTGTGATACTGACTGCTGAGCTGTGTATCTAATCCTATGCTGTGTGATACTGTCTGCTGAGCTGTGTATCTAATCCTATCCTGTGTGATACCTCTGCCCATTAGCAAGTTGTAGTATCTAATCCTATCATGTGTGATACAGTCTGCTGAGCTCTGTATATAATCCTATCATGTGTGATACTGTCTGCTGAGCTGTGTATCTAATCCTATACTGTGTGATACTGTCTGCTGAGCTGTGTATCTAATCCTATCATGTGTGATACAGTCTGCTGAGCTCTGTATATAATCCTATCATGTGTGATACTGTCTGCTGAGCTGAGTATCTAATCCTATCGTGTGTGATACTGTCTGCGGAGCTGTGTATCTAATCCTATCATGTGTGATACTGTCTGCTGAGCTGTGTGTCTAATCCTATCATGTGTTATACTGTCTGCTGAACTGTGTTTCTTATCCTATCATGTGTGATACTGTCTGCTGAGCTGTGTATCTAATCCTATCCTGTGTGATACTGTCTGCTGAACTGTGTTTCTTATCCTATCATGTGTGATACTG